>JARKIC010000635.1:0-224372 GCA_029378375.1 Mycena olivaceomarginata | reverse complement strand
ATTCCCTCAGCTCTTTTTCTTCCCAGTCCACCAGACATCTCGGCTGATTTGGCCATGCCACGCGACATAGTTACACACACAGCCCATCGGCAAACTAAAATTGGCTCCCATATGAATCGGGCTCGGAACACGGATCAAAGCAGGTAATCGGAGGTAGAATATTCAGCTGGGAAGGCTCAACAAATGCTGCTTCAGTTCATCGAGAGCCCAACAGAACCCAGAAACACGGTCAGTAATCGAATACTCGTCACAGGAGTCTACTGGACTTCCCTTGTATCGGTACTCAACAAGATCAGGTTCTCGTTTACCAAACTCGATGATATCCTCGGGTGGCTCGCTGTCCAAGGGGGGCACTTTGAAGTCTTCGTTCGCGGTGAAGTCCATGCAGAGATCGTCGGCGTTGCCGGATTCCGAGCGTGCTTCTTGTGGTTCAGGTGAACTGGGTACGTCGAGGGTGAGTAATGGGGAAGTGGACGATGCAGGTGACGAAACGGGCGATACTTCAAGTCGCGGCAGTGCGACGGATGTAACTTCTTGTGGGAACACGGTCGGAACAGGCGGCGGTGGAAGTCGAATACCAGAGTGTGACGGCGCCAGAGTAATGCGTGGTGCAGGAATAGAACTCGTAGGTGGTGTACGAGGTGCAGTTGGTGAGGAAGTGGGGGAAGCAGATTCGGGGCAACTCTTGAGCTCGTTCCAAAGGTCGGGGAACAGTGCGTCGGGATCGAAAGAGCCGTAAAATATACCTAGCGAGTCAGTTAACGGGATAGGATTGGAACGCGTACGCTGAGACTCCGGAACGCGCGTGATGAACCAATTCTTGATTGCACTGGGTATGCCGCTCACAAAATAGAAGTTGCGCGGCGCAACCGTAATGTCTCACTGCTTAAGAAGAGGTGCCGCGATGAACTGAAAACGCCGTAAGTACTGCTCGATTTAGAGTTTGGTGCGATATGGCGACTTAGCGGATTGGTCGCGACAGAACTCGATTAATTCTCACTCGGAAACATGGCGCTCCTCATCGAAAGACCCGTATAAAAGTAGGCTGCCCAAGTTTGATCCGGCATGTCATCGTCGAGCTCGGGGATGTACTGGATAACTTCGCGGCCTCGGTCGGAGGAATATCGAACTATGAACGAGCTCGTTTCAGCGTCAGTAATGCCGGTGTTTGACCCATGTTGGAGAATAAGAGCAAGAAAATCTCGGACACCGTGCTTGTCAAAGTAGGGAGCATTTGGAGTGCGCGGGATAGGCAAATCAAATAAGAAACTCAGCTCAATCTTGATGTACCGAAGGTGGATTCGCAGCGAAAGTACTCAGCAAAGTGGATTGCGCGTGGTGACGGTACGAAACAAAGAGAGTAGGTGGCGTAAAATGAGAGGCGTAATCTTACAAAGAAGTAAGATAAGATAGGAACTGATCTGAGATTACCGGTTACCGATGACGCACGCCTCGGCTAAATATGCGGAGGTTCCGCCCAAATTTTGATGCTTTGCGTCATGGATCGATCAGGCGGTCGTTTATCAGCAGGTGCTTTATCGTAATAGCAACCGATCGGAGTAACTGATCCGTCTGAGATTAGGGGTTGCCTTTTTCCTCCCTCCTTCACCTCGTTCCTAACCGTTGCTCGTCTGGTTGACTGTGACGGGTAAGAACAGCAATGGTTCCCTCCCAAAGTCGGATGCGGCCGCCACCTCCCAACATTGGTCAAAAGTTCCCCGGTCGTCAATATACACTTGACAACACAGACAAAACCCCCGTCCAGCTAGAGGACCTCTATCTCGTCGAGAACCATCTGCAGCGTCGTGGGCTGGGCCGGACATATATATATTTCCAGGACACAACTCCCGAAGGCTTAGCCAGGACGTGGACGCAGGAGAAGCAGCTTGAGAACCCTGCGCGGCACATACGAGCAGATTAAAGCAATGGGTGCATGATTATATGTTAATACCGATCTGAAAAAGTCGCAGAAATCGCTTGCCCGATCCGACAAGATCACTGCCAGTGGCAGTCCACATTCTTTTTCCAGTTTCTAGCTGTTCGGCAGGTTTGATATTGGGCACGCTTTCTTCCAGAACTCTCACTGTGATCTTTGAATTAGGCACAAAATCTGTTAGTCTGGGCGGGTGCTGTGGGTGGTGCAGCTGTAGGAGCAAGTCAATTCAGTCGTCACTGTCTTAAGCCATACCTCTCGGTGGACTCCAGAAGAAGCCATGGGGTATGACAGGTATGGGTTCCGGAGGTGGTGAGAAAAAAAGGGCCAATAAATTCGGAAAAAAAAACCGCAATAAATTCAGGAATATTACTACGTTGTTTTGGTGCGACGTATTCAGCAATTGAGGCAGAAACGAGGCCGCGGGACTGTTCCAAGCGTGTTTCCCGCCCAAATTTGGTCATACTTCCCTCCAGCATGCGCGCAAATGGTCCATCTACATCCTCGAGAAACCTGGAAAGCATTGCAACAGCTTGTAGAGCTTCTTTGCGCGTCGGCCGAGGCTCTGCGAGCGATCCGTCGTCGTCTCCATTGTTTTCTTCCTGGTTCTCGCGATTTGCGTGCATCTGCTGCACAGCCTCGAAGATCTCCTCGTCGGTCGCGTCCTCGAGAAACTGTTCCAACGATGGGACATCCAACCCAAGGTTTTGCTTGGGCGAACCAGGTGGCTTCATGTTTTGTTTTTGCTCCCGAGTCAGCTGAAAAGAACGAACCAGCTGTTCGAATCCGCACATCAGCTGAAGACCACATCGCTATACTCCCCTTACCAATGCCAGAAGGATCTAATCGACGACTTCAGTGCCCGCCTCAATTACTTCATCGACGCTCAGGCATATCACACTCGTATGGGTTTCCCGGCCTTCCCAGTCATTTTTCGACTTCAGTGGGGAGTACTCTATTGTTGCTGCGGACTATGACATAGCTGGCCGGAAAGTCGCGGTCGACTTTCGCGTGGATAGCATCGAGGACAGTGTTGCGAGCGTGACAGGACTCACTTTTGGCCCTAGGACCTTCTATATTCGACCCTATGGCGTCATAACACGTCTCTGCTTGGTCCACTTGTGGATACATCATCACGTCTGAAGCTTGGTTGTCTGGGAAGAAAAATTTCAACTCACCCAGCAAGATTCTTGTGATATGATGCCAACACCTCCTGTTGGTACACTTGCCGAGATCTGCCCAGAGTTTGACTCCCAACTGATGCTTGCACTATGACCTGGATCAGGAACCATGACAATCCCTTTAAAGGCCAGGGCCGGTGCCGGACAAAAATTTGAGATTTTGCCTCTCAAACCTAGGTCCTGGCCGGATAAATTGAGAAATGGGGTGTCGGGGGCTGACAACCTAGGTCCTGTCCGGACAAAAAGTCCCGGTCAGGGTGGAGTTTGGGTCAAGTTGAGGCTCAATTTTTCGTTTTTCATGCAATCAGCACCACGAATGGAGGGCATGTCAAGTCCAACTTCAGCCGACCTCATGATGGAACACAAAGCAAAAAATACACATCCACCACGTTACATGCCCCAATCCCGAGTTGAACGCAATCCCGAGTTGAGCGGAGACCCTAAATAATTGCCTATCGTAGGCACATGCGCTCCGCACACCCTCAGGCCTGTGCCCGTGGACCTAGTCAGAACATCTAACCAATGATTGATGTGGAAGTTTGGTTCAAGTTGGGAACTGGGTCACCGACTCACCGTGGGGTGGTTCAACATACACATAACACAGTAGGTAGAAGTGAATATTGACTCAATGGCTGACTTTAGCTTTGTCTAAGACTTAAAAAATACGACGGCGGCACTTTTCCCATTAAGGGCGTCACATGACTGCCGCCCCTTGGCGGCAAAAGGCGGCACTGGCGGCAATGGCGGCACTTTCACCGTGCCCCTAAAAATGGACACTTGACGTCCGAAATCAACCACCGGCGACAGCGTAGGAGTGAGTGGCAGCCCGCTTGGACTAAATAAAATCAAATTCACAATCAGAAGGGGATAGGCAGATCCAAGGCGTATCGACGACTGCAACATCTTGGCTCTCAAACTGAACCAAATTTCCTGTAAAGTAGGATGGGAGGTACAGAGTTGCAACCCGGATCCGAAAAAGACCTAGAAGCTAAAACTATCGGATTATGAGCTCGGTTTCGATGCTCCTGGTCTAGGTTTTTTTCAGAGCAATCCTATCATGATCATGAAAAATCCGGTCTACTCAAAATGCCCCATACCCATCGTCAGCTAGCATGAAAATCCAAAACATGCCAAAAACGGAAATTTGGGGCTGTGCCACAAGTTGTGAGCGGAAATGGTTGGTGTGAGTCCATTATAAGAACTTACTATGGCTTACTTCACTCCAAGGGCGAACCTTCACAATTTATGTGGTATTGGCGGGTCGACGTATGAGTACAGTTGTAAGAGTAATAAGTTGCTTATTGTTTCCCGAATCAGTTCCAAGGCTGCCACGCAAGGCAAAATCTGGCGTATTCTCAATAAAGTCCACGGTCAGGATACTGGAAGCACCGCCAAGGCATCTACATTTGTTCGGCGGATGGATCTCCTGTTCGGTGTTAGTGCGGACACTGTGCAATGCATTCAGATGGTGGTGATAGCACTACTGAACTTTTATGCAGGTGCAATTCCATGATAGGATGAGAATTTTTATTTTTCTGAAGGCTACACATCTGCAAAGAGTGAAAGAGATTCCTTTTCAAAACAGTAAACCCGTCCCTAACTTTCTTTATCTTTCTTTATGTGGTAAGCGCTGGTCTTATTCCGAGAGACGCGATCGGCGGAAACTGGCCTGCGACTCAAAATCCTCATTCTTCGAATTGTATTGTACCCTGCGCGATCAAACATCCGAGTCCAATTATTCTTCGAATCACTCAACTGCACCACAATTCACCCCAAAAGGCAACTGTCTCAGGCCTTCATATAAATCAGTGTTGTCAACGACCCATCCAAGAGGTGAGTGATCGGCTTAAGTATCTTGTCCTCTGATGTGGCCATGCAAGCGAACAATTTGTAATATGCGATCATTTCACAGTCATTGAGCATCACTCGACGGCTCGGCGAGCCTACAGAACAAATTCAGCGCCGCTGCATCCAGACAACGCTCTACACAGACAATTGAGTACTTGGGTGGCCAAAGATGTTTTTGTATAGTACACAAAACAATTGATGGTTAACGGACTGATTAGTCGACACTTGGGTTGTTCCAGTGTGACAGTATGTATTGTTTAGATCAAGGTCATGCTCTTCAAAATGCAGTCCAATGTATTGTATTGTTTTAGATCGAGGTCATGGTTTTCAAAATGCAGTCCAGTGTAGTACAATCCCAGTACACGATAGAGCGTCAAACGAGTGAAGAAAAGCCACGTCTCCCTCCAGCAAGCTATATACCTCCGCCGCTGATATCCCCGTAACCCCGAACAGCCTGCGCCGTGATCCGCGCGCGCCTCGCAGTGCACACCCGAAGAACACCAAACGCTAATACAAGACCCCAGGTACAGCACTGTGGATGAGTTATTTCAGTGATAGTACGAGGTTTATTTTTGAAGTGTCTGGCTATGCGAGACTATTAGGCTGCAACTGTGAGACTCAATCCATTGCGACACTTTGCTACCGTGACCGCACCAACATCCCCGATATGTCCGAGATTGGGTTGGATTTCCAGAATTGAGGGCCCTTTTGTGGTGAAACGTTGAAAACAACCTAACGAGTATTTTTCAGTTGTAGTGTCTGTCTACGAGAGACTAGTTATATACAGGTGCGCCGTTCTGTCATTGTTGCTGTCCCGCCTAGGCCAAAATGTACATGAGCAGCTACATTCCAATGTCTGATATTGCTCAGGCTGACTTGTGCCCAAATGCCATCCATGCACTCTAAATAATTGTTCTTCGCTCACTGAGAGTTCCAAGTCATACAGTGCCCAGACCTCATCTTTCAAGAATACAAGCGGCTGCTCGGCCGCTTCGCGGCCTCGCATCCCCTTCCTTGGTGTGAACTGCAACTGTGTGAATAGAACAGAGGGGCCAAGCGTTCAAGACAACCCATTTTTCTGGAATGTAGGAACCGAAGGCGCGGTCAAAATTTTCCTGTTTTGGGATGTTTTCAAAGAATTGTTAGTAACTCAACCAGTTCTGCACCGATTTGGATGAAACCTAGGTAGATCTGTCGGGCTAATTCGAATATTAGGTCACTGGGACATGTCCTGGACACGCAAAACACTATTTGCACGAAAATGGTCCAAAAGCAGAAATTACCTAATATATAATATTTTCATAGATCGCTTTCTATCACTAATTGCGCATGAATTAGCCCGACAGATCTACCTAGGTTTCATCCAAATCGGTGCAGAACTGGTTGAGTTACTAACAATTCTTTGAAAACATCCCAAAACAGGAAAATTTTGACCGCGTCTTCGGTTCCGACATTGGCTGTAAATATCCAACGAATTATGGTGTCGATGTTACCGTCCCATTTTGTACGTTCTCGTATTTACATACTAACAACCATGTTTAGAGGTCTAAAGATCTTTTAGCGATCCTCTGGTCCTGAATCGACAACCATCTCAAATTATTTTTAATAGTTGCCTCTCCCCGTGGGCTGCTACCCAAACATACAGCTAGCCTAGCTTGTTTGTTTTGCAACGCATTTCCAAAAGCGTGACTTGGTATGGAGAGCTAATAGGCTCGTAACCAGCCTCTGTACTTGCTGTTTCCGGGAAGGAGGGAAGCCCTTCCTCAATGTGTCATGAATGATGTGAGCAGCGGCTAGAGAGGATTCAGCAAGCTGTTTTACCAGGGTGGCAATGATTTTGCTTGGATCAATTGTTTCAGGGATGTTGCGAGAAATGAAAAACTGAGCCGCCACAGGGGTGCCTTCCTGGCGAAGATTGTTGACAATAGTTGCAGAGAGAGTTGATTTTCCACTGCCTGCAATACCCATGATCCAGAAGATGTGTGCACAGTTGGAAAGTTGTGAGGATAGCCGTCGCTTGATGTCTGCCTGGATTTCTGTACGGGTATTAGCCGCACAAAGACTCTTGCTCTGATCTGTATACTCGTGCTTCGTTGCAACATAATTCCCGAGTTTTTCCTTGATGAAATTCTGGGTGGGCACTGAGTTCTTCTGTGGAAAACGACACAGAAAGGCAGACAGACCATGATCCTCTCATGTTGCTGTTCAGACGATAATCCTTGATGAACCACATCCCCATGCATATGAGTTATGTTGAAGTTATTGCCCTTGAGAGTGGGACCATGACTGGAGCAGATTTTGGTCTGCACACTTCCCCCGCTTATACAGTGCAAATCGAATGAGCCCACTCCCAGGAAAAACGGTTAAGAATTGAATCCAGGATAGCCAATCTGCCGAAAACTGAGTAAAATTAGAAAAAAAAACGGGCCGCGCCCTAAGTCAAACGGCTGTAATATGGACCTTGCCCATTTCGCCGCTGTTTTAGTCTAGAATTAGTCCGAAGAACGGCCTTTTTTCGTCGCTCATTTGGATACATTTAGCAGTTTTAGCATTCAGAGATATTGGAAGGATTACATTTATCTAGGGATTTCATATAACTCTGGCTCTATCACAGATAAATGTAATCCAGATCCTCAAGTGACTAAATGCCCGGGATGGGCTCGTGTAGAACACCTTTGGATGAGATCTTTTGATTCCGATGCGATAAAGCAGACTGCCGGGAGGAGCGAGAGAAGATGGACATGCTGCGAAGGAATATGGCACCAAATTGGCAAGAATAACATCGAATGCTGCCCGAGTCAATCATGTGACTACCAGTGCAAAATTTAAGTTGATAAACCAATGAAATCTTCAAGGATTATTCGTAGGAACATTCAAGCATGCCAGAGCCAATAGAGAGTTTGCGCTGCAGCCATTGGAGCCATCCAATGGCTAACAATTTCGGCCCAGCCAGCAATATGGGTCCAACTCTCCCATGGTTGTTGCAGAGGGGCGTGTTAGCGTCAATTTCCTGCCGCTAACCGTGGGAAATTATGTGGAGCTCATGTCAAACACGTCATTCTGGGAGCCATTGGGTGGCTCCAATGGCTGCAGCGCAAACAGGCTAATATTAGAGAGTGGCTCTCTGCGGTCCCTGTTGGAAAAAAACGCGCTGTTGAGTGGAAACAAAAAGCATGTGGAGGCCAGGAATCGAACCTGCGCGCGCTCCGATTACATAATAAGGCAGCACTACGATCAGGACCCCGCGGTAAACAACAGACTCTATACAGCGAGGTACGGGCTTGGTTAGTATATAGTGTCTGTCTACAAGAGACTAAACGGGTGTCGTTGACCAGCGGGTTTTGACATCCAGAATGAGCATACAAATGCTGCTGACAATGTTGGTTGGAGAGAGAAGCCGATACCATTGCTGGCGGCGTTGGGGGCTCGACCGAACTGCACGAATGACCTTCCGAAGCTTTGCCATATTTGAGAGACTTCTACTAGCGGTATACTGAGTGCGCGCACCTTTCGTACAGAGCCTTTGATACCCGCGGGGATGGGTCCCGTCGGGTCATCATTTTCATCGTCGATTGCAACCGCATCTTCATCAAGCTCGTCGGTCTCGTGTGCAGTCGCGACAGAGTCCTGGTATGGTGAGGTTTTCAAGCGTATGCGCTTTTCTCAACAGCACCAATTGCCTCAAGGAGCTGTATGACGGCACTTTGTGAGAACGAACATGCAGCATAATTAGTGCAACATACCTGTAGGACCGCAAGATGAATGGTGTGAGGCATGCAGCGCAGCCGCGAATCCGTTGCCGAAAACTTAATTCCCTCTTCAATACATCTGCGCTCAACGGCTTCGACAAGGGTATCATTATTTGTAGCGTTATCCATCATGAATGCGATGACCTGAATGATAAAGGTCAATCGCGAAGAGCATAAGCAGAGTTAATTGATTTGAGCTCGTTTTCATGGCCGTTGAGATCTTAAGCACTTTTTCAGACCCGCCATGGTGACACCGATCAAATTTGTCGCCATCGATAGCCTTTTGGCCGTGATCGGAGTCGGTGATGTTTTCGAAGAAGTGGTAAATAGGATTGCGCGTCCGTGACACAGACTTCAAATATTGAGTAATGTTCAGGATTGATAAATGGACAAAATTACCTCGGCTTTTTCTGTCGGCGTATTTTCTGTCGGTTCGATCGCAGGAGCAGGATTGGAAGATCCCTCGGAGTTTGGCGTTGCTGTTTGCTGCAGGAGACATTCAACGCGACAAGTCAGAGGCAGGAAAACAAATATACCGCTGTTTTAGCTCTCTTGGGCTTTTTCTTCTTCGCCTTGTTCGGGCGCGATCCACCCTCGGGCACTGTTTTGGTGGGAAGGGATTCTGTTAGTTGGTCCCAGTTCCATACGGACACCCCAGAGTCCGAGCCCTCCGGCGCCTCAGGGTTCGCCCGCACACGGCGAATTCCGAGCCGTGGGATACCCAAAACGGAAACATCACCGAGGTCACGAGAATATCATGTGATATCATGTGATACCCGTGACCTGGGGGAGGCTGTATACATTGTCTTTTCAAGTATAGGACTAGCTGTAAGCACCCGTGTCTTCGCCACGGAGACACCCGCACAATGGATTCCGAGCTCACCTGGATTCCAAGAGGCGCCGCACTGCCGCTCGCTAACGCTCGCGGCGCGCGGCGCCTCCGTGGGACCCGGCAGCAACATCTCGACAATATCACGTGAATTCTCAGGTGACTTTTCAGGTGACTTCTCACGTGGAGGCTGTGCACATTGTGTTTTCATATATAGGATATGCCAGTCAACACAACAACGAAGGCGGCCACGAGGTGGGTTCTACACCGCAAAGCTCTACAGTGAAGCGCTGGGTACAAAATGGCAGTACAGAGCATGTGACTCAAAACGGCATTCAAACCTTAAATATGTTAACTGCTCCCTTATCCTTCCTGCTCTCGGCTGAATTAAATCATTGAATAGTGAGGCACAGGGTTCAAAATGGCAGTACAGAGCATGTGATTCAAAATGCCATTCAGTGCCATGGGGTTCAAAATGCGAATTAAACCATTCAATAGTGAAGCACTGGGTACAAAATGGCAGCATGGAGCAAAATGAGTTGTGAAAGCGGTTCTATAACCCTGTCTGACCTCGGAAACCACACTGGTTCTCCAGCTCACCGTCAACTCCCTGAGTTTTGAATGCAACTTCACCCACACAATTGCCATATTCAAACGACACACTTTGGGAACCGACCCAACGCCGATGAGTGGTGCGCGGGGTTCCAAAGATGGTATGTTGGTATCGAGGGTGTGCGCAGTGGTTCGGAGGAGTCTCCACGTTCCAAGGGTACCACTCGACGAATCCCAACTGGCTATCCATGATACCTCCCGCTCCGGAGGGCACCGTGTAGCTTCCTATGTGGACCCGTTGCCCCGTGACAGTGTCGACCACGGTTCTGATCCACAGCGAGGAGCGGCCGGCGTACTTGACCTCAAAGTCGTATGTGCGCCCATAGACCCCGTTCCACTCAACGGCGCATGAAACACCTGGCCTGCCGTCCGCACGGGGGAAGCAGTTCTCGTCCGTCGTGGTGCTGCCATTTATGAAGCTTGAGAACATGCCGCGTGTTAATTCCCACGAGAATGACAGGCATCTGAAAATACATTGTGACTCGAGTACCGCGAGAATCAGCTAGGAACGGCCAATAGCGATGTCAGAGCAATGCAATCAAACTATAAAGTCAATCCAGAATGCTCTCAAAGTGTTGCATCAACTCTGTTCCAACTTCAATTTTCACCTTTTTCCTACAAGATGCCAAAGAGGGTCGATGACCACAATAGGGCTGCCGCTTGTGACCGTCGCTTATGGCACTCTGGGTTCTTTCAGCTAAACGTTGGCCAGTCGCCATGCAGAATGTTCAACCCTGAACGCCGCTGATCAGGGTCCGAATAAAAATTCCCACTACCTAGGTACGGGTATTAGAGCACCCTACATATTTTCAAGACTTGCAGACCATCACATTTTCGTCATCTCTTTTTGCATAAGCTTCTTTCCTCTTTGCCAAAACTGCAGGCTGCTGTCATTCAAAGTTGGTCAGCTCCGCCCAGATCCCGTTCGGCGGTCCAAGTGCCCCAAATCTTTGCTTTCGCCCCCGCTTACACCGCCAACTTGGCCGGATGTCGCCGAGAGGTCCAATGTTGGATGTCAGAGGATATCCCACGAGATGTTGATGCGACATCCCTCAGATGGTTTGGGGATGTTCCGTCGCTGATGGTATTTTGACCACTGTGCAACCATTTCAAGCCGGATTTTGACAGGGTCTTGCTGGGAGGATAGCCAGCCAAATTCCGGTTCAGACTTCAGCTTGGTTTTGATGGCCCTGGTGCTTTTGAAAAGCAGCTCAGGGCTCTCCATGACAATCCAAACAAATGCAGGCCATCACCAAACAATGTGCCGATATTTTGCATCAAATCAGTATTTTGACCACTGTGCAACCATTTCAAGCCGGATTTTGACAGGGTCTTGCTGGGAGGATAGCCAGCCAAATTCCGGTTTAGACTGTGTAAAACTACCCTCTTTTTAACATCTATTCCAGCTGTTTTGTTCTCAAAATCATGACAACTTTTCAGGTTGCTTCCTACTTGTGGGTACGGTTTGCCGGAGAGACTCGGATGGATTTTAAATTTGGCATGGATCACGGAGGTCGCCAGTTCGAGTCCCGCACAAAACATTTAGGTAGTTAAGTATAATATCACCGCTCATTTTGACATCCCTTTGAACACAAGAGACGGTGACAATTTTTTAAGATTAACCATGCGACATTTGATTTTATGCATGGGACCCCCATCTTATCCTGAACACAGTATCAAGACCTCCGACACGGTCACATGACCTGTCATCAAAAAAACTTTCAACCGTTCTCAGTCCTGCATAACTACTCCGGAATAGCTTTTAAAATGGATAAATGTTCCATGAGCATATAAGAACACATTGTAGTGTTCAGAATTCCTTAGCTAGACAGCCCCCAGAAGCCCCCAAAGTTTGAAGTTGAAATACAAAGAAGCCGTGTATTTTCATACATATGAACGGTTGAATAGCTAAACTAGGATGTAATTACTCTGAATCATCGTCATCTCCGACTCCCAGTTCGAGAGTCTTGCAGAAAACATTGCAGTCATGTTGGTCATGCCATTTTTCAATACCCTTTGGCCCATGGTCTTCAACACCGGAATCACTGGAAATGAATGAGGCAAAGGAAGTAGAAACAAGTTGGGTAAAATGTACCCTGCAGGTGTATGAGTCATCATGTCAAAGATGATAATCCCCATAGCATTTGAGCTGAGTCTTCCCGAGGACCCTTGAAATGTATCATGATCAACTGGAGAACAATAATTAGAGCAACACGTGCCTTGTATGTCAGCAAAGACGATACTGCCCTCGCTCTCCTGGAAATAATAATGAACAAAAGCCGGAAGGGTGTGGGCAAGCTGTCCAGTGCCGGCGGGGTAGGTTTATGAGTTGCTTGGTTCGCCTTTATGTTCAGTGGAGACAGCATGGGACCTGTTCTCCAAGATGTAATCTGTAATGCGTTAGGAGGTAGTTTCTAGTATTGCAATTACATGTCTCTCCTGTGAAGCAGCCAAAAGTACCTATGCAAAAGCAAGAAATGTAAAATGTGTTCACTTCTTGAGAATCAGCAAGAACATCTGGGGGCTATCTAGCTAAGGAATTCTGAGCTATACACTATATTTTTATATGCCCATTGACTGTTTATAGGCAATGAAAACCTGCCCGGGAGTGGTTATGCACGACTGAGAACGGTTGAAAATTTTTGATGACAGGTCATGTGACTGTGTCAGAGGTCTCGATGCCGTGTTCTGCTCAGGATAAGCAGGGGGCTCCCGCGGAGAAAATCTAACTTGACATGGATAATATTGACAAACGGTCACCGTCTCTTGTGTGCAAAGGGATGTCAAAATGAGCGGTGATATTATAACTAGCTAAATGTTTTTGTGCGGGATTCGAACCGGCGACCTCCGTGGTCCGTGCCAAATTTATATTTCATCCAAGTCCCTCCGGCAAACCGTATGTGGGTCTCTCATACAGCTTGAGGGATTTCATACAACCCACATTTTATCAGTCTGAACATATTTGTGGTGCTTCCAACTCCCCCGGTGCCCAACCTACTGGGGTTGATTACGGGAGTAGACGAGGTGTATTGTGGGCTATCTTCGTTTACTGTGTACTGTACATACACTGCTTGAATCAACATGTTTTGCAGCTTCTAATGTGAAATTGGTCAAAATTTGGATACCAAACTGCGAGGAATTGGTGGCAAGTGGAAGGTAACTGAAGGTAATTTTCCTCCAAATTGGAGGTAGCTAGATGGGTCTGTTACTAGGAAGGTAATCCAGGAAATCAAAGAAATTTGGTCTAATTCGGTCCAACTTGGAGGCAATATCGGGATATTGCCAAAGGAGGCTTTTCCTGATGTGGCCAAGTCTGAAAATTCATCTCCACTGTCGGCATTCAAGTGATGGCTCTTGAGGCCCTCGAAGCTATTACTTTGCTATTGGTTGTTCCCTCGGCACCTGGAAAGTGTAAACGCACGATCCCAACCAAGATTAATGGCTGGGAGCACAAGCATCTCGAAGCAATCTCTGCCTTCCTCAGTTTATATACAGATAAAGCATCCAAGACTCACGGGGGGCTGAATTCTTCTTTAACCACCGAACGCCCTTCCAAGAAGCAACGGACCGACACAGGCTCATCCAAACTGCCTCGGAACGATCGCAGATGCGCGCGCTGTGTAATTGCTAATTGTCCGAAGATGGATGATTGTAAAGGAAAAGGTGGGCGCACCCATTGCAAGTGCGGCGGGGAAGCACACGATGCCGCCAACGGGAAACGTGTCCGGAGGTAGTGTAGAACCAAATATATTTGCAATAATAGAACTAGAGACAATGTAAAAGATGTAGGTACATGGACAACAGCTACTGTTTTTTATCGCCTAGCTGGCCACTCAGGCTACCTGGAGGCCCGCGGGCACTCCCTTGGAACTCCGACCGCTTTTCGCCTGATTTTGACCCTGTTTAATTTTCTCTCAGCCGGCTGTTTTCCTCTATTTTGGTCGGACATGGCCTAAAAATGCCATTTTTTTTCCTCCTATGCCCTATTTTTGCTCTGGAGTGGCGGCCCACAATTATTTTCACCTTGGGCAACACAACAGCTTTCACGAATTAATTCTGGGCCTCTAATGATCAGCGGAGCGTACATGCCGAATATACTACTTTTGAGCTCGGGGCGCGGCCTTTTTCTGCGGTTTTAGTGCTGCATTTGCGACCTTCCGACGCTTGGTTGGCGTCTTGCTGGCCCCGGACTTTGACTGCTTCGTCCCATCGGTTTTCTTCCTTTTCGCGTCCGACACCGATCCATTCGGCAGCATCAAACGGAACGCTGCTCTCGAGCAAGATGACGTCGGCCATCAGAGAAGTGGAAAAAAAGAGTCGTTGGGTTGTTGTGGTACAATTGGTGTTGTTTCGATCGCTGTCGATCGCTGTCGATCGCTCTTGATCACGACTTTCTGCCGACTTCGGAGCTGATTGTATTCGAAAAAAAAATCGCGCAGAGCGCGATTTACTCTATACATACTGGACATCGGCCCTCTTGACGCTGATTTACTCTATTTATGTACCGGAGATAGGGGGCATTTTGGGCCGTTGATTTACTCTATTGCGGTCGCACGGCCAAGGGAGTGTCCGCGGGCCTCTACCTGGCCACTTGACTCCTGCACCGTCCAGGCTTCATGCATGCAGCCGGCCGTGAATGGGACATCAAAGTACATGCCATGACGAAGGTCTGAACCAAATTTGGCACAAGGGTGGCATGTCGGACCTCGATCCGAAAGGTGAGAACATTAATTTCTTATGTTCCCACCGCCTTCCAATTTTATCTCGCCTTTCTCGACCAATACTTGGTCGTTCTGCCACTTTTTGAGCTTGTTATGATCTCACTATGACAGAAATCAATCTACCATGGGACTCTACGCTTATTTTCCCGGTTTCTCCCCACCCTACGCTCAACTCAGGAACAACTGCCTTTTTGGCTTCGTCATTCGGGCCAACCCTACGCTGGGCGACACGTGCGAGAAAGCTCTCCTCACGGTCGTTGTCCCGCATGGAGTACCGCAATAATTCAGACTCTTCAGGGCCGCTGCAATGCGGAATAATCTACTCCGGGTGAAAATTGAATCGGACACACCTTTGTGAAGAGTGGAGCGACATTCTCCCTTCCGGAAGGCCGGGATGGTAAAGTTCCAGTCGGTTTCTTCTTAGGCATTCTGACATCCATCTTCACGGGCTGGAAAATATAAGAATAGAGCCGAAATCGTGGATATGCACGTACCTCATTGAGAGTAGGAAGTCCGTTTCCACAAAGGATTTGAGATGGGCCTTTAAGGGAAAAAAAAACCCCCTTTTGTAGCTGCCCAAAAGTATGGGGAAGGCTCGTACCTTGTCCAAAGGCGCCGCGTAGGGCGATTTTGCTTCCGAGAGCATGGTTCACTCGCGCCTCTTGTTCCAAATGTGGGCGGGGACATCGCATTGGGTGAGCCACCGGAGTTAGTCTTTTTCTTGGGTGGAGCGAGCTCGGTCTCCGCGCTGACCAATTCCTAGGTTGCCGATGGGCATTCAGAATTTCAAAACGAGACGACCAAAGACTTTCATACTTGAAGTTCGTCAACGGGAAGTAGCGCCGTTCCTGTTATACCCGAAGAGGTGGGCAGGTCACCTTGGACCAAGGGGTACCCGCCGGAGAATGCCGAGACACCGGGTAGGGGGTGGGTGGGGGTCGCGGATGGCTTATTTCACTTTTTGGAAAAAGCTGCGGAATCCTCTCAAAAACACGTTTAAAAGGGTCGAAAAAAAAAGTTTTTTTTGCCCAAGTTTTGGGGCACGGTGAAATTGCCGCCAGTGCCGCCAGTGCCGCCCCTTGCCGCCAAGGGGCGGCAGTCACGTGCCGCCCTTGATGGAGAAAGTGCCGCCTCTCAGTGGCGGCACTTTTGTCACACTACCGCCTTGTGCCGCCCTCATATTTTTTGAAGTCTTATACAAGTTGTATACAAGACTAGATTCGATTGATGAGTATCTCATTGTATGTAATGTGCTACGTTTATGTTGAACCACCATCTTCCCAATTTAGACATCACCTGCTGCTCAACAAAAATGACCCCGGAAAGCATTTGCGTCATTAACCAGATGTTCTCATATAAAATCCAAGTATTGAAGAGCAAATAGTCCTTGATTCTTTGGTACTACAGGACTAATTAGTGCCTTCCTAGTATGTGTACTCCTCCGAACTCCCGGTGGCGTTGGCGCAGGACTATATTTCCTGTGACGCTTCGGGGCTGGTTCTTCGTCGAACACATCTTCGCCGATAAAAACACGCTTTTTCTGTGGCTCTGCTTGTGGAAGATCCGATGGGAACAAGATCGGTTGGCCTTTGTGCACAATGTGGATGGTAGGCATTGAAGCAGCTGCCTCTGAGTCCGAATGCCTGGCCTGGCGATAGAAAACCAAACTAGACATGGAATCATAGGCTGTATGGGCCGCTTTAAACTGCTCGGCCCAGTCACAAGTTGACTCGTAGTCATCTTTGATTCAAACACCCGAACCAGGGGATTGATCGATTCCACCATCGCATTACGCCCTTGGAGACATGGTGGAGGAGATGGAACAAGGCAGCCTGATTGTATATGAACGAAGGTGTCGCCGTTCAAATTCCAGGGTTCCCCGAGCGAATGTTGGATTGCGAGGAGTTGGAGCAGAACACAGCCGGGGCCAAACACCTTCTGGCTTCCCTCTGAGTCTAAGCGCATAATATCGTGTGCAGAAAGCGCAGCAAGAGGAGCGACCAGCATCTGCTCCAATGCCGGGCTGGGCAGAAAAGAGCACCTTTTCATCCAGCTCAGAGAGGCCTCAACATTCCATGGTGTTTCTTTGAAGTGTGCCACAAAGTGCTGAAGGACTGGATTGGAAGCATCCGTAGCCAAAATCTGCGCAATTTTGGGGGACTGCAAGAAGAAGCAGCTGTGATAGCTGCTCATCTGGGGTATCTGCATCCTCGGTCACCGGTCTGAAGCATCCAGGCAGACGGAGGGTCCCGAGCTTGCATGACAGGGTAAGCGAGTGTCGGACAGAGATAACAATATACTTACCTGATCCTCGTTCAGAGGCAGAACATCCTCCAACTCTTCCCATTGCGAAAGCGAGCGGTAAAAGACGAGGTTTTCAGGCTCTCTCGCTCTCCATACGATACCCGGGATCCACTCAAACTTGTACTCCCTTCCAGCCCGAGAGAGATCGAAGTCAACAAGCGCTGCGGGGAGCCACGTCGCGTTTGTCTCATTCGGTAGTTCGGGCAGCATATGAATAGTGCCTACTTCACCGATCCTAATATAAATGCATTAGTATTAAACCCAGCAATAGATCAGCTGGTAACACACTCGGGATCGCGTTGCGGAGTGGGGGGTCGGAGCGTGCACTTGATGCATCTGAATGAAAATTGAACATCGTGCCAGCTGAGTTCAGACTCAGCATCAGAGTCTGGATCCGAATCCACGTATGCCAGCGGTTTGACACAGGCAATATGCGACCAGAAACCGCATTTCCGGCATGCAACAACGTCCGAATCCTCTGCTGCAAATCCAAATGCATCGCATGGATCACACCGTAGCTGACGTGCAGTGGATGGAAAAGTATCGCCAGAACTTGATAGCTCGTCAAAGCTCGCAATCGGAGGAAGACTGGGATCGCGTTGCACCATAGGGGGATGCCATTTCTTTGTTGGGGACTTTTGCGGCGACTTTGGCGGTATCCTGTAGTCCACTGTTGATGAACCGTGAGGAAGCCACCACCGATCCTTGGCAGTGATTATCTCCAGATTCGGGCGGCAAAGTTCGCATGTGGAAGGGATACCCGATGTCGGCTCAAAGTATAATGATAACTTCTTGGCGAGCTCGATTTGCTGCTTCTGGAAGAAACTTTGGGCAGATTGACCACCGTCGAGATGATAGACAACGGCGTTCAGAAAAAATCCGGCTGGGATATCTCTGAGAGTATCGGATTGACCGCTAAGAAGCCCTTTAACATCACCGTCTCGAAGGATCGCATGTCCCTCGCGTTTCCCCCCGTCGTGATCGAAGATCCGAGGTTTTGCGCCAGACGCAGAGAAATATCGAGCGATGAAATGGTGGCCCCCAGGACTGAGATAGATATGGCCCACAACACTGTACTTGACCCCGTGTGCGGTGGCTGTGGAATTGTTTGGGTACGGAGAGAGGGTTTTTGGACCAGTTGTTCCCAGAGCTGATGTCGCCCATCTCGATTATGAGAGTGATCGGGAGGTTGAGAACAACCTCATGTTGAACAGCATTGCCATCGCAAAATTTCTGTCCATCAAAGGCCTGCCAACAAGCCGCCAATGGCTCAGCTTTTGCGGGTCGCATGAGGTCTACAAACCACTGCCGCAAGTTTCCCTGGTACCGCTCGCAGAGTCCGGGATTGAGCTGGAACTCATTACGCCATTTTATGCGGGCCAGCTGAAAGTGATCATAGCCGGAGCCGGCGCAGCGTTTGAGGATGACACTGCGTGTGCGGAAGTAGGACATCGCGTTTGCAATGCCTGGGGGTATTTCCTTCTTGCCCAACGGTTCCGTGATGTGATAAAGCCATCCCTGTAAATAGATGAGTGGAAAGCGGTGGAGAAAGTATTCTTCGACTCACAAATGCACTTTGGAAGTCTTGCAGAGACTTTAAGGGGCTTCGAGGAAGCTCGAAAAGGATTTTACGGAATCCATCGCGCTGGTTGGAGAGTACCGTGCACCCGCCCTCCTCGTATCCCGGGAGCTGCAGCCGCTATTGCCGGTCAGGCTCCTTCTCGAGGCGACGCGAGCCCAGACTAGCCACTTTTCCAGTGTATTACCAGCTCAGAGCACAAGCAATTTGAGTCGAGTAAAGTATGGATAGGGTCTCATTTGAAAGTACATTCCAACCACATGGACAGTTTCTCTCGATAAGCGGTGGTCTCAAACAAAGTTGCCAAATTTAATCCTCAGAAATCGATTTTCACCGGAATTACCAGCTTGGATTTACCATCGAGCTTTCCCCCGATTTTGCTTTAGTCTTCTGAAGACCGACCATGAATTGTGAGACATGACGCGAACGCGTTGGGAGTCCCCGCCTAACATAAAGGTCTCCGGTTGTAGCTTCTACTGGCAATCAAAAAACATTGAAGGCGGCCGAACAAATAGCGACAGCATCTGTTGGGCGTCTCAATGCGCAACTTGCCCTGGCCACTCATTAAATTCCCGTTCTTGAGTCCAACGCGCTGAGGTGATAGCCAGCGCGATTCTGAACAAAACTTAGTCTGCCGCATCAATACAGTGGCTGTGCAATTGACGCGGCATGGTCAGAAACTCGTTCAGAATCCAGATAAGGTAGAGTAATACCCCGAGTCCTGTAGCAATAACCATGGATAAAAATTCCCTCAGATCTTGTTTCAGGAGATTTGCAGGTGGTTCTGGCTTTTTTTTTTCGGGGATTTTGGAAGACAACAACGGTCGCAGAGGTCCACTAGCTGAAAACCATAACCTGCACTTATGAGCACGGCCGAACCCGGCAGAAATGCATTATGATGCACGGGATGGGCTGTTCAATTGCGAAGCACGGGACACAAAATTACTCCCTTATCCCGGCCGAACCCGGCAGAAATGAATTATGATGCACGGGATGAGCTGTTCAATTGCGAAGCACGGGACAAAAAATTGCTCCCTTTCCCGGCCAAACCCGGCAGAAATGCATTTTGAAACACGGCATGGGTTGTTCAATTGTGAAGCAAGGGGTTCTAAACCACGGCGCGCACTTCCGGTTGGTCGCTCCTGGCTCGAATCCTGACGTTTGTGCCGCCCGCGACCAGCGGCATCTCACGTGACTGGGCGGGGGGGGAATCCGTTTTCACGGAATTTATGAAAATGGCTGTAAATCTTCCAGGACTATGACCTACACATCAAAGTTCACTGGTGCGCACGGACCGGGCTTTGTTTTTAAAAAAATCATGAAGTACGGCCCCGGGAGGATTCGAACCTCCATCTCGCATTTACATCATAGTGAAGGAAGAACATGTAAGTTGTAATGGGCGATGTGCCTTCATCCACGGGGCCTCTTTCCATTTAACCGGGTGCTGGGTTATGCCAAGGACTGGGTCATGCTCCACAGGACCAGAAGCCCTTTCCCAGAGTCAAAAATGTGTATCTAGTAGCCAGATAGAGATTAAGAACAAAACTCAATTTTCCTTACCCGTCCTTCTCTACAAATGTATTTCTTATGTAAATTCAAACTCAGATCGACGGGAGTGCATTACGTGTGCCCCTAGGCTAAGATCACGTAGTCTCTCTAAATATTTGGGGTTAACTTCCATACCCTCTTGGATCGTACAAGTGTGTTCCGAGCAAGATAGGAGAAATGGGGCAGAAATTGCATTTTCTGATGGCATCAACAACACTGGTATTAGGTTGACTGCGGAACAAGCTCAAAAAAGCTCACAAGCCGACAAGCCCACAAACCAAGTCTGAAATCTCACAAGGTCACTAGTTCGACTCTCGATGGCACCATATTTTTTTGGAAAATAAAAATCTGTGATCATTTCCGAGTATGGCAAACCTTTTAGAATTTGAGGGAACAGTGCTGCAGATATTTTGGAGAGCTTGATCTTTCCTCATTAGCAGGGAATTCTCGATGCTTTGACCTTGTGAGCTTGTCAACAAGCTCGGACTTGGTGGAACTCACCGAAATCAGAAAAAAAAACGGGCCGTGCCCTAAGTTCTGCAAAGATCCGTAAAACTTAACTCGTTCTCTTAAGATTTCGATCGGAGGAATTATTACTTTTTCGAAGGGCGTTCAATGAAACTCATTTTGAAATGCGTGACTTTGACGGCGGAGTGTCACCAAGTTTCAGGGAAATTAACCCAGACTCGGTCGCCAGGACAAACAATGTTTTGCGTCGGGAAAATCGGGTGAAACACCTATTAAAAGTGTTCTTCACCCCAAAAAATCTGACCAAAGTCGGACCAAATGTCCAAGTTTTTGTCCGGTCCGGACAAAAACGGTAAGGCGTGATTTGGGGACGGCCGAAAGTTCCTCGACGGGTCCCGGCTAGTTTACAGCTCCGGACAATCAAGGCCAACAAATCCGAAATTTATTCACAGTGGCCGAATGCGAATTTTCTGGGAATAGCTCTCAGGGTGTAAATTCGGTTTGGGATGTCCAGTTCTTGTCTAATGAAGCTGAATTTCTGGGACTAGGCACTTGAATACATTTTGAGAAAGCTCATAGACTCGAGCTACAGAGCACTATGATGTTCCCTGCCAAGCTACAGCCGCTATGATGGTCTTTTTAGCCATATAATTACCCGACCAACTATGGCCCAGGGACATTTTCCTGATGTATTCCCGAGGAAATCCATTCAAAAAAATTAAAATTAAAAAAACGGGCCACCCTATGTTCCGCAAAGAGCAGTAAATACATCGATCTCTTCCTGCCAGCCCGGCTGATATGAATTGTCGCAGGGCCCAAGGCATATCTTTGAATTGCACCAGTCACGTTCAATGCAGCGCTCGCGGGCGGAGACTCTATGACGTTAGGGCGCTTTAGGATCCACAGTGGGTATCAAGATAGTGGGCATTGATTGAAAATTCAATTCTTTATTACAGATGTATACAGTCAGTCGTTTCACTACGATGTAGTACGTTACCCCAATATTTTGTGTGGGTGTGGGATACTTCTACACAGCTCGAGCGCCTTTCTGGATTACATTACGTACCGAGGGGACGAGTCCCTTGGGTACAATGGTAGTAGTGCTGGAGATGTCGTCAGAGGTGCTCGTTCATAACGAACGAAACAACTAGTGCATACCTTCAATCGATCATCACTGCATTCCGAGGTCCCGTAGACGGACCCTGTTTACGTGAGCCGACGTCAGTCTACGTCAGTCGACTATGTAAACAGAGTCTGTCTATCCCACGTAGACTATTTTTGGTCTACCTGGGTCTATGGCTGGTCTACATCTGTTGACCCAGGGTAGACCATGCCTGTCTACCACTGCCCCTACACCCAGGGATTCCCCACTGCCCCCTGCCCCCTGCTCTGGCGTCCCGGTTGGGCTGTGCGTTGCTACCAACTAAAAATATTAATATCATTCCAGTGATTTATTATTTTAGAGGCTTCTCCCGTCTGCCCTGCAGATCTTGATCGTGCGCTGGCATGATTCAGTGGCTCTCCCTCATTCCTCTCTCTCTCTCTATTTCACTCTTTCTTTGAGTCTCGATGAGCCGCCAAACTGGGCCATCGCGCGGTGCCGCCCAGTGCGATGGCCCCGAGCTAACACCAAGCTGGCCAACATACATAAATGAAGGTTGGGATTTCTGTACAAAACTAGTTTCTCGTAGAAGGACGACATCTGTTTGCCATCTCCTTCAAGTGTGATTGCATTAGCAGTGAGAAGATGCGTTGTTTTGGACCTCGCTTGTGTTGCTGTAAAGGACGGGCCGAGGTCTTTCCTCATCGTGAAGATGGTCATTATATTCCCTGGATGGTACTGATATGAATTTATCGATTCTATTGTTGCCTCATTGCAGCGCACTGTGCCAACCAGCCATTTTACTCGCTGTGGCAAAAAGTGATGGCCGCTGGGTTTTTGGTCACTGCTCGACAACTAGAGCATATTTTTGGACAAAATAAAATGCCGGATAGCCCAGAAGAACGATGTGCACATTTTGAAGACATTGATAGCATCAAAATATCTTGATGTGCCAATAAACAAGCCAGATATGTGAAAATGCCATTTTTCAACTCTGTCAGATATTTTTTTACAAGAAATGTAAATCACTCATATTGTAGCCCTAGATGTGCTGTTCCATCTGACACTTTGAATTTTGCAAAAATATACAGCCAATATTGAGATATTTGGGTCACAAAAGTGGTATTTTGGCTTGATTTGAGCAAATTTGGGCAAATTTTAGTGATTTTGGTCACTTTGCGGCCCAGATATCCCGATGTTGCCTGTATATTTTTGCAAAATTCAAGTTGTCAGATGGAACAGCACATCTAGGGCTACAATATGAGTGATTTACATTTCTTGTAAAAAAATATCTGACAGAGTTGAAAAATGGCATTTTCACATATCTGGTTTGTTTATTGACACATCAAAATATTTTGATGCTATCAATATCTCCAAAATGCGCACATAACCCTTCTGGGCTATGTGGCATTTGGTTTTGTCCAAAAATATGCTCTCGTTGTCTCGCAGTGCTAGAAAAACCCACCGTCCATCACTTATTTTCACTACTAGTATGCAACGGCAACATGTTGGATTTTTTTGGGAGTTTGTCGGATTGTGATTGGGGTGTAGTGATATTCATCAGCCCCCGGCCCTTGTGGGCTGTTAAATGAAGGATATTGAACTATGGCAAATGATTCTACACATAAAAATGAAGCCTTTGGCTTCCTAATACTTCGTGCCATTGTACCCTTGAATTTAGTATTCCGCGACCTTTGTTGGCTGGTGTTTGGTTGATGGCAGTGGAAAGTTTGTTCCAATTTACTAGTGGGCTGTTAAATGAGTGAAATCTGAGGGCAGGGATTCGTTCTATCCATGCAAAAGAAGCCCTTGGCTTCCTAATACTTCGTGCCATCATAGCATTGAATTTAGTATTCTGTGACCTTTGTTGGCTGTGGTAGCCTGGTAGACAAGTCCCCCTTTACGTAGCTCCTGGTAGCCCTGGCAGGCAGCTACAGGAGCATCTGGTAGCACTGAGTAGCTCTCACGGTGCAGCTCAGTAGAGGCTCGTAGTGGACAATATCTCACAATATCCAGCCATAGACATGCAAATCACAAATAATGAATGGGTGAAAAAAATTGTATTCAATCCTATGGAGATAAACGTAGTCTAAAATGAAGACAATAAAGATGGAAGGAGGGAGAAAACTGTTCGCATTGTTAGTACACATGGTTTGTAATGTCCTAGCAAGACTTGACAGCATCAGAATCGGGGCCGGCGGAAGCGCTTGCCAGATCTTTGGACCAAAGTGACACTACGGCAGGGGGAATCAGAGATAGGCAAAATAAATTGGGGCAGCGACTTACCTAGACGTTCTGGAGCCCTCGCTAGCGGTCTACCAGATGGTCTAGCAGAAGCAAATCACAAAGAGTAAAAGAGCTGGGCGTCTGAGGAAACCCAAAAGCGAAGTTGTTGAGGCCAATAAGTCGTTGAGTGACGATACCAGGAAGACTTAGATTGAGGTAAACGAGCGAAGAACCTATCGTTGATACTTGACTTGACGCGGTTAAAGCGACATCCGACTTGCCATAACTTGATTGTGCTTGACGACCACCAATTGCTATTAGAGATCTTGACCCGTTCACGTACGTTGCTTCTTGTTGCTGTCCACCACGCAGGCCGTAAGCGTGCGTTGCCGTCGAGATAGGGTCGGAAGCTGTCAGCGATGTGGCGCTATGATAGGGCTCCTTCCAGGTCGTCGCGTGACAGAGACCGCTCCCGTGGCGAGCGTGACCGCGGACGTGAATGAAATCGGGATGGGATGCTGTCGATGACAGGGACACCGGGAGAGAGACAGAGACAGCAGACGCAGCAGGAGGAGCCGGTCCCCGGAGCGACTCAGAAGCAAGACTCCGCCAGAGCGGCGCGCGAGGCGGAGCGCCTCGCCCGAGAGGAAGAGGAACGCGGATCGGGACGACAGAGCCAGAGACAGAGACAGAGGAAAACCAGTTGAACTTAATTAACACAGTGATATCATCCATATCGTGCAAGACGTTGCTTTTCCAGGCTCGCAGCATGGCGCTAGATCTTCCGCATAGCCCTGTTGCTCAAGGGGCTGTCGGAACTTGCCAACCAGAGGCGTGGTGTTCATTCCGACACGCTTCGCCTGCCGCTGAGCTCGGGTTCGGCATATCCGAGATCGCCGAGACTGTTCGCACGGTTCCCTTCTTTCTAACCACCAACATCCTGCGCGCTGACACTCGTTTAGTGTCCCTCTCACTCATTTCCGATACCTTCGCCGCTGTTGGTTGCCTCCGCCTTCACTCTACATGGCTTTCATTTTATACAGAGCCTTGGAACTTTAAACATGGTGCATTGTGATTCACCCCCAGTGCACGTGCTATATCTACCAGCTGTTTCTACACAATTCGTTCCGCCCCCGTTCGCAACCCCCGTCGTCCTCATCGTTGACTCTCGTCAAGTTAGATTGAGCTCGCGCTGACTGTGTGTCTGCAACAGTTTGGAAGGTCTTGAAGCAAGATTCTTCATCCAATGCCGCACGAAGATGTCTTGTAAATGCTGGTGAGTTTTTCAATTGCTTTCAGATCCTGATATCTTGCTAATTTTGGTGCTAAGAAACAATCAACAGCCCAGATTTTCTAAGTCAAGGTCGGTTCACTCGTGCAAGTAACCTGAGTGAACAAGATAGACCATCGCAAGAAGTCGTGAGCGGCATGACTAGCAAAAGCTCTTGAATGCGATCACACCGTCTCGAAGTCACCCGGGAATTTAGATAGCAGAAGACCCTCGCAAACGCGCGAGGGAATCGATGAAAACTAAAGGTATTTATACAAAATTCGGTTGAATGTCCTTTCAAGCCCGCCGACAGAAGCACAGAAATGACAGGAACCTCACGGCACACGGACCTCGGAACCGAAGTGGACGCCAGGGTTGTCAGGCTGCGCGCGAGCGCGGACTCGATATTCCAACAAACTCATTCTAATACAGTTAAATACTGCAATTCTTGCCATGGGCCCGTCGAAGAGCGTTAAGACTATAGCCAGGTCGTGCATCGCACCAAATTGTTCTTGACAGCGGAATTACTTATATATATCCCCTCGGGTTAGGTGACCAACTAGGCTGGCAACTGTTCAAAATGAACACTTTGTGTGGGTTTCAACTCAACAGTTGGATCAACTGTGTCTTTTCAACATTTTGCTAGGGGCTTAAATCTACAGCAACTATGTAGCGACTCAGAGGTGACTATGTTGAGATTTAGCTGAGATTTACACTGCGTTCCCACCCCATGTAGACAGAGGGTCCGTCTACCCCCGTAGCCAAAGGTAGATCGACCCCTACGTCTACATGATGTAGATGCAGTCCGTCCACATTGGTCTACATTCGTAGGTCGACGTAGCAGCATGTTGGCCGACGTAGCCGCATGTTAGCCGACGTAGCCGCATGTAGCCGCTTGTAGGTGATGCAAAGGTTAAAAGGCATATGGCATATATCAAGCAAACTGAGATTTTACCAAGAGACTTAAGACTTGTCCGAGATGCGACTTTGACGCTGTTTCATACCAAGATTGGCCGAGTTTGAATTACGGGGTTGAGCGAGGTGTATCTACACTGTAGATGCAGGCAGATGCACGTAGCCGACGGGTAGATGCACTGCATCTACCTCACGTAAACGAACATAGCCGGACATCAATCAACCGCGGCAAAGGTGCGTCTACATTAGAGCGTAGACGCAGATCGCCGGACGTAGCCGAACATCGCCACATGTCGGCATATGTCAATCAACGTAGACGCAGGTGCGTCTACAGGGGGTCGGAATGCAGTGTTAGTCTAGATTTGAGACTCAGATAAAATCAGTAGGCCATGCAGCTGCTCCAATTAGAGTTCAGCTTAAATACTAGAGAGTTTGTGATAGCCACCTGGAGCAACCTCTAGTAGTCGGTTCGGGCTTTGTCGCCTTCTGAACAACGTAAGCATAGCGCAAATAAAGGCATGTCATTACTATACTTACCCTAGAAGCGCTTCCGGATGCCGTCGGTTTACCCTGTCATGTAAGCATTAGGTTACACAAACTTTGTGAGTATGTAGACGTCCGGCCTTCGGAGACATCGCAAGGTTAGCCAGCGGCACATCGTCGTCGGAGTCCTCCGAACCGGAGATGACGATGTTTGGTTTTTTCTTGGGGGGCGTCGTCCATTTTCTTTTCTTCGCCTGCGAAGGTTGATTAGAAAATAGATAAAAATCAACAGGAAAATAAAACTGTCACCCAGGAGAGTGACTTCATGCATTGTGGTCGATAGGAAGGGACGTGTTCTTATTGCGTACTTCTCCAAGCGCAGAATGGTATTTGCAATGGCTGTTTTATTTCTTATTCAAGATGCATTCTAACAACATTTGTTAGGTGTTCAAGGACGAGGAGGGTGAGGGCGAGGATGATGACGAGGACGAGGACGAGGACGAGAATGAGAATGAGGAACCCCCGACACCTGCGAAACCTCTGAAGCGCAAATATAAGCGCAAGGCAGAGGCCGCGGAGAAAGCGCTCACGATGGAGGAGTTCTTGGCCAAGCGGGCAGAATTCTTCCTGGCGAAAGCTAAGGTACGAATAACCCTGGCAACATAAGAAAATAATTGACAACGTCAAAGCATATAAGCGAATTTTACAAAGAGCGGATTCCCGACCCTGGCGCCCGGGTTTGGCGTGACGGCATTCCGGTACGGAGTTCGCCCTCATCTTTTTGTGTTGCGTCTCATGTATCCCTCTTCAGCGCGAGATCTTACAGCCTTTTGCGGAACTTAGGGCGGGGACATTTTTATTCTGTTTTGAACATTGTTCATGAGAAACACTGGTGTGAACTCAATTCTGATCCGATTCTCTTGAGACCGAGTGCGTTAGAATCATGTTGAAAATCTGCAGTCGCCACGATACCGGTATTTTTAACCCCCTTACGTAATAAATTCTTCGCCAAAAATTTGCGGTTTCCGGCAGGAACGCTGAAGCACGAGGAGTAATACCCCAATTTGTCTAATTCCTTTACAGCACACATTCATATATGTTATCTAGTCAACGTCCATCTCACATATTCAATCTACCAACTCATTTTGATTTGGCACACACTTTTGTGAGGTAGATATTCACACACTACAATGAATGGAGCTATGCACAGCAATTTGGCTATGGTCACATTGGAGAATGATGTAGTTGACTAGTATTGCATGTGATGTATAACATATCCAAGAATTAGGCCAATTAGGGCTTTACTCCTAGATGAGTGTTGATCCAGGTGCCCTTGGGTGCCGTTCGCGAGGCGCGATGGTAGATGCGGGTAAGTCCACAAGACGTGGGTCAGAGGCGGATGTCTCGGCGTCCGAGTCGTCTGGTATTGTGTGCCGGACATCACGCTCTTCGAAGTGGCGCTGGCGGTCAGCAGCAAAGTCCTGTGTCCTTGGTGGGCTCGCTTTACAGCCTTTTGCGGAACTTAGGGTGGGGACATTTTTTTTCTGTTTTGAACATTTTTCATGAGAAACGCTGGTGCGAGCTCAATTGTGATCCGATTCTCTTGAGACCAAGTGCGTTAGAATCGTATTGAAAATCTGCAGTCACCACAATACCGGTATTTTTGATCGCATTATGTAATAAAATTTCACCAAAAGTTTTCTGGGTTCTGGCAGGAACACTGTAGCACTCCGTGGCGGCAGAAAGAAAAACATGTCGGTCTTTGAAGAAACCCCAGAAGAGCCTGACGGGTCAGTGCGCAAGCGCTGTGGTGTCTACTACCTAGTGCACAGCTGGCTTGCTCAGGGCTCAAGCGTGAACGTAGGTCTTACCTTTCTCTTATCATTATGCGTGTTGACCTGCCTTCCAGGACGAGATAGGTCCCTCTGCAGACATGGCCGCAGGGACTGCAGCACAGAGTAAAGCTGTCGTTCACTACTTCCAGGTCACATCCGAGTTCGCACTCGTTGTGTCCGAACGATTTCGCGGCGTTTTCCCTGATTACCACGCTCGGTATTTGAAGGCATTCAAAGCGGGTTGCCATTTACCACTCGACGATCCTGGTCCATTTATTGGGCGTGCAGTCGTGTCGAAGCTCCAGGTCCGGGCGCACTTGGACGGTCTTGAAGCTGGGCCAGTGGGAACCACTCCGGAGGGAGGCTTTGGACGTGGAGGGTTAGTTTTTTCCCCACTTTGCGCAGTTTGGCAAGGCGCTCAAGTTTAGGTAAGTTGCTTTTTTTCATCTCCATTGGGTTATTTCAATGTCTGGTAATAGATATGCGCCGTACTGCCATTTTGAACCCAGTGCTTCACTATTGAATGGTTTAATTCGCATTTTGAATCCCATGGCATCGAATGGCATTTTGAATCACATGCTCCGTGCTCCCATTTTGAACCCAGTGCTTCACTATTGAATGGTTTAATTCGCATTTTGAACCCCATGGCACCGAATGCCATTTTGAATTACATGCTCCATACTGCCATTTTGAACCCTGTGCCTCACTATTCAATGATTTAATTCAGCCGAAAGCAGGAGGCGACTCAAAATGGCATTCAAACCTTAAATATGTTAACTGCTCCCTTATCCCTCCTGCTTTCGGCTGAATTAAATCATTGAATAGTGAGGCACAGGGTTCAAAATGGCAATATGGAGCATGTGATTCAAAATGGCATTCGGTGCCATGGGGTTCAAAATGCGAATTAAACCATTCAGTAGTGAAGCACTATGCCATGGAATGCCATTTTGAATCACATGCTTCCTAATGACATTTTGAACCCTCAATTGTGTTCAAAATGGCACTACGAAGCATGTGATTCAAAATGCCATTTCGGGGCATGTGGTTCAAAATGTGAAAATCTCATGGGATCCTTTCAAACCTTAAATATGTCTAGTGCTCCCTTATCCCTCCTGCTCTCAGCTTAATAAACCATTCAATAGGGTTCAAAATGGCATTACAAAGCATGTGATTCAAAATGCCATTTCGAAGCATGTGCTTCAAAATGCGAATTAAACCATTAAGGAGCACTAGACATATTTAAGGTTTGAAAGGATCCCATGAGATTTTCGCATTTTGAACCACATGCCCCGAAATGGCATTTTGAATCACATGCTTTGTAATGCCATTTTGAACACAATTGAATGGTTTAATTCGCATTTTGAAGCACATGCCTCGACATGCCATTTTGGGTCACATGCTTCGTAATGCCATTCTGCACCCTGTGCCTCACTATCAAATGGTTTAATACAGCCGAGAGCAGCAGGGATAAGGGAGCACTAGACATATTTAAGGTTTGAATTGACCCCGCAAGATATTCGCATTTTGAACCACATGCCCACAGCGTACATTCCCGAGCTCAGGGAGACGGCCGGAATAATGTTCAACGGGGCCGGGAATAAAATCCTTGGTGCCCGTCAAGTGCCCGTCCCGGCGAGTTGTTAGGAGCCCGTTTTCCGGAAAACCGCAGACTGTGCATTCCCGAGCCCGGGGACGATGCCGGTAATATGGCTCCCGAAAGTGTATAGAAGACCTGCAATTCCTGCAAGATTGCCCATAATATCCTGCGCCACATTCATTGGACCGTGTTATGCGCATTTGTAAGCAAAGCATCTCCACATCGGGCGAAATTCCGAGGCGACTCTTCTTCTTTCCACCCTTGCGGTCGCAAGTGGAAGTCCGAGCCCACTTCTCTCCACCACGATGGCGGCAAGTAAAATGGGCCACAGGAGATTCAAGGTTGGTTGACTTCTCTGCGTTTTACTTGTCTCTCTATTGACATTACTAGTCACAGGAATTTTGGGCCCATACCCTCCACCCCCGTGGTCAAAAGCGAGTCTTGGTCTCCTTCTTTCGGCCGCGAAGCGGCCGAGCAGCCGCTTGTAATATTACAAAAAATGATAGTGATCCTTCGACTCCAGATGTAATAATGATAGTGTAAGTTACATGGGTACGGAGGAAGAAGTAACATGAAAAGTAATATGAATAATTTGAATGCTGGTAAGCAGGAATATTATCCTAATTCTAAAATCAATTTGGAAGAACATCAATCTAAGCTAAGAGATAATGATTTAAAAATGACACGATTTTTTAGGTTTTGTATCAATATCAGAATCATATCTTAACAAAGTGCATCTGCGTACTTGGGCATTCTGCCGGTTCCACGGAACATCACCATCCAATGAGAAATGACACATAGGACTGCACCAATATCTCCCCGCTTGATAGCAGCACGAAGAACGAGTAATGTGAGGGCGTCACGGTTGAACAATTTGATGTTCTCGTAGATGGGATCCCGCTTTCCGGCAGGTTGGCGGCGAAGCTTGGGAATATTCCGAGCAGAACATAGTTCCCTGTGAACTTTAGCAGCAACGAAGCGGACGGAATCCCAGTCCTTGACCGACTCGATCCATTTTTCCACGGTTCCCTTTGCACAGAACAGACGGAAACCATCGAGGATGCTGGCAGGCAGCGCCAAGTCGATCATCAGCTCGTAAGAAGGACGGAATGGCGGTAATTTCTTGGCCTTCCAACCGGCTGTCATTGGCTTACGACCGAGCATCGAGTTGATCTTCCAAATAGACCACAAGGCCTTGCTGTTGGCGGTTCCCCAATGCTCGTTGACGGTCATACGCGTGCCGGCAACCTTCGCATGGAAGATCCCGAGTTGTTCTTTCCCGTAGCGACTGAGATTATCAAGCAAATCAACGTCGTCCCGCCGAGACGCAGCTACCTGTTCACCATTGAGTCTAAAAAAATCAACCGTAAAGCATTAAACTTGCCTTGTCAAAAAGCGATGCACTGAGCTGATCTCCGGCACAAATTACAACACCGTGTCGCTCTATATCCTGGCCTGTGAGCTTGAGAGTGTTTCTGAAAATTGTCGAGAACACATCAATTGTCCCGTCAAGACTAGACTCGTCGATAGGCATTGCTGGCGCTGGGTACTGGCTGGTTGTATGGACCGGTATCGAAAGAATACTAGGCGGCCCGGAAATTGAATCCCGGAATCGAGGCACGTGGTGCATCGGGCTGGGTGGTCCCCGCTGTGGATGCACCAGCGGTTACGGCAATCAACCTGCATAGGAATGAATGTTGACTGGCACATAGAAAGGCGGCCACCGACCTTTTCGCGTCCGTGCGTCATTTCGTGAGTGCACGAGTGCTGACGGACCAACATGCGGCACATTTAGGTCTGGAGATGATTCAGATGAATGGCAGCAAGCTCCCTCCGCACCTGTGGTCGTTGGGATCTGGTAGCTCATTCTCTGAGAAGCTCAGAAATATGTAGTGGTGAAGGGATGCACACGTCCTGGTCAGCAGTTCCCTTCGGGGAATCTGTGTGCCAAAGTTGAGTCGAACGAATCAAGCCGCCAGTTCGTTCCCACGAGGCATAACATTTTCTCTTTGAAATTCATTCTCCCCTACACCATAACATACATGGCGTATTTTGAGTGGGAAGCATGTCGACAAGCATGCCAGTGAAATTTATTATCAGTCTCAAGTATTACTGTACTATTTCGTTCAATTCGAAAATGCACGTGACTTTTAATTTTTCCGACAAATCTCCAAAATCCGCTAAAATTGAGAAAAAATTATTGCAACGGTTTTCAGAAATCGGCTGTGATGCGTGACATTCGAATTGAATGAAATAGTACAGTAACCTTCTCCGCCTCCTCTTATGACAGAACGAACACTCGCCGGTCCGATGACCAGAAGCCTTTCATTCATTCATTCATTCATTCATTCGTCAATTATAGTGCTGCGGGCCCTTTAGGGCCCATGTCGCACTTTACAGGAGTCTATGTAGTAGATGGCTGGCGTCGTAGGGTACGTAAGAAGGGGGCAAAGAGGGTGTGGATGGAGGGGCGCCGAGGGTTTGTTAAGATTGTTGTGGGCAGAGATAATATCGTAACAGAGTTATTTTCGTATCAGATGCTAAGTAAGGAAGAGAAGAGAGAAAAGAGAAAGGAGGGAAGTAAGGTAAGAGTAGGGGGGGGGAGGGGAATTATAAGTCGTATCTTGGAAGGCGGCCTGTGGCTCGTACGAATGCGAGAACTGGGGCGGCGTCGTTCTTGGAGGAAAGTAGGGTGCGAAGGGAGAGACGCGCGGTTTTGACGCGGAGTATGAGGTGTAGGCGGGCGACGCGGTGGGCAGGGCAGGTGAGGAGGAGGTGGGGAACGGACTCGTGGACGTTGCAGTGAGGGCAGAGGGGGGACGGCGCGAGTTTGAATCGGTGAAGGTATGCGTTGAGCCCGATGTGACCCGTGCGGAGCTGGGTGAGGACACTGCACTGTGGTCTGCTCAGCCCCATGTACATCCTCTCCAACGCTTTAGAGGGGGTCGCGTCGTCGAAGGTGGAGATGCGGGCGTGCCGGGGCGACGTCGACCACTCCTTGCGCCACTGTGTCGCGAACGCCTTCGCACCAGCTGCTATGACCGCCGCGCGGCTGGTGGGAAGGGGGCTCTCAAAGAGCTTGATGCGCGTCGCGAGCGGGGAGGAGGCACCTTGAGCCGCTGCTTTAGCACAGGCGTCGACCATCTCGTTGCCTGCAATGCCGACGTGCGCCGGTACCCAATGGATGCGGATACGGAGGGTGCGGCGGGCACGGAGGAGTCGGGCAAGGATCGCGTGGAAGGTGGCGAGGAGGTATTGGCCGGGTTGGGGTTTGGGGGAAGCGAGCGCGGCGATGGCGGGTTGGCAATCAATGAAGACATCCGCGTCTGTCAGACGCGGCGTGCCCGCGATGATGTCGAGCGCGAGGATAGCCCCACAGACTTCAGATTCAAAGACTGTGTGCTCACTTTCTGTGCCCAGGTGCTTCTGGCGTTGCTCCCCTACCACTCCGTCCTTCATCGCGACTGCAGCTGCTCCTACCCCACCCTCAAACCCTGACCCGTCCGTGAAGATGCAGAATCCTCCTTTCGCTATGATCCTGTCCATATCGGTTCGCGCGACGTCCTTGTCCGGCGCGATGCTCGTGGTGAGCGCAGATTCCGGGAGCGGGGCATATCGACGGAGCGGGTCGATGGTCTCGAAGTTGCTGCGGTAGATGGGGAAGGCTGCGATGAGATGGTGGATAGGCGAGCGGTGGAACCGTGGAACACGCTGACAGCGGGCGAAGGTGCCATGGACGGGGTTGGACGCGGGAAGGGCGGCGAGGCGGGCGGTGGCATTGTAGACCGAGCGGTTGAGGCGGAGGTGGATGGGAGCGATGTTGGCATGGTAGTTTTGTGTGTCCGTCGCGGTGGTCCGGAGCGAGCCGGTGATTAGCTTGCACGCTTGCCGCTGTACCTTGCCCAACGCCTTTGCAATCCACACCGTCCCGTTCCGTCTTGCGTGCTCACGCTCCGTCACCGGCCGGTACCACACTGGGAGTGCGTACTCCATCCTCGGGACTACCACCCGTCTGGAACAATTGACGGGTGTAGGAGTGGGGAAGCCCAAAGGTGATGCGTGACATTCGAATTGAATGAAATAGTACAGTAACCTTCTCCGCCTCCTCTTATGACAGAACGAACACTCGCCGGTCCGATGACCAGAAGCCTGTCAGCTGCCCTGTCAGCTGAACCGACGATCCGCCAGTAACGGCCCGAACGGGCCGTCGGTGATTGATTGGCACCATCGTTACCACTTGTTTAAGTTCCGCCGCATCAGTGACACGTCAATCGGGAAGTTTGATCGCGGCGGTTTTCGGCACATTTGATCATGGCCGCTCGGCAGGGGACTTGGCCAAAAAAAAGAAATGGTCACAAACGCTGCAGCTCAAGAGCCCTCACAGGCTCGATGCGAAGGCGCCACTGTCTTCTCCAGTTCCTATATATCCATCATTGATATCTACGATCCCGAGGAACCACGCGGACAGTAGCGGCCGAGGTAGAAGTGGTTGTTGGTTGTTGAGAGGTGGTGGAAGAACATGCAGTGGAGGCAGAAGTAGCCCTTAGTGAGCGATGGTAAGCATTGAACCTGCAAAAAGCCAAAGGGTACGCACTTGTCCGCCTTTACCCTCTTAACCTTTAACCCGCTACTTGCCCCGCCTCCATACGCCTGATCGCCCGCCTTCCTAGCCTTCGTTTTGGCCTTCGGCACCACTCCCTTCGATTGCTGAGTCGACCGCCACCCGTTGACATTCGAATTGACACGTTGCGCGTATCTACCATCAAACAACACCTTTGGTACATCATTTGAGGGTGTAAGTGGTTCCACTCCATAAGTTTAGTACTACGTTTGAGTTAGTTTGGGGCTACAGAAATCCGCAATAAATTTTAAGGAGTTCAACTTCGGGTCGTGGCGGTGCAGACGACATGTACGCAAGACTTCGGATAATCCCGAACATTTGATGGTCGGCTTCAACGGTACAATTTCCACCCGGATGCCGTGATCGGACATCATCGAAATCATATCGGCAATCATGGCAATCAATGAAAATGAAGATAAGTAATATGTCTCTATTTACAGCTGCTTGCAAAAGTAATGACACTCATCAAATTTTCTATAAATAAACTCAACTTTAATGCACCGGATTGCTGAGCTTGTTTCTCACTCATTTGTACTCCGATTCACATGATTTTAGGTGCGTTGGAAAGCGTTTAAACGGCGCTTTCGAACCAAAACCTACATACCGGGTAATCCAAAGAATTCAGACCTCTCCATTCACATCATATATTTTCAACCCCAACTTCATCCCGGATTTAGTCGGTCAATTCTGGATCAATTTCAATGATCTCGGACCCATTTTGAAAGGAATATGGAGGCACAGGCCTAAGACTTGTAAACTTTTGGTTATATGGTGAAATTAGTCCTCAGTACTCAAATTTTTGATACCCTATAACAAGTTCATTATTTGCGGTGCACATCAGGTGTTCCATGCATTTTCAATGAATAGCTACAATTTCCAGAATTCTAGCTTTCAGAATCAACTGGACTCAGGCAATCGGCCAAGAATTGACTGAGAATCAACCGTTGGCGCATGTGATTCAAATCCGGTGGTACGAATATTGAGATGTTCAATTTTTTGGATTACCCGGCGTGTAGGGTATGGTTCGAAAGCGTCGCTTAACCGCTTTCCAATGCACCTAAAATCATGTGAATTGGAGTACAAATGAGTGAGAAACAAGCTCGGCAATCCGGTGCATTAAAGTTGAGTTTATTTATAAAAAATTTGACGAGTGTCATTACTTTTGCGAACAGCTGTAAATGCTGGGTATCAGTGAAAGAAGTATCTCAAAGTACGAGTCATGCCGTGCGAAGCATCGGCCTCCCCCCAAGTTAATATCTCTGATGTTCGATTTGGCTTCCAGGCGAAAGGAGACGCGACAATCCGCCCGCATCCACGCATTTCTTCAAGAATCAGACCATCAAGCCTCCGCGCGCATCCGGCCTAGTTGCTGACGTGTTGCCGCCGCACGCTGCTTCCCTACCCCATTGGAGCCAGCCGCCATATCACCTCCTGTATCAGCTCCCCTTTCCGTATCCACCTCCATACGGTCAACCCCCATACGGATATCCGCACCACCATGGCTTCAAAGTGCCAGCACCCCCTCCACAATCGCCTTTCGCTTCGGAGCCTCTGAAAATTGCCTTTTAGGGGATGACCGTGGGAAGAAACTGAGTATATAGCATGAAAGTGCTTGTGAAATAGAGTATGCTCACATTTTTAATCATATGAATTGGTTGGGATTTGGGCTCACAATTCACGTTGCAACACTCCGGATTTATACAAACAAAACCCAGATCTGGTCAACTGAAATTATGGCCACCACGGCTCAGACAATGGTCCAAGTTGAGACACCGCTAAGCATTAGTGCCAGAAAATTGAATTAGGAGTGATACCTGGAGAATGAGCCAACATGAGGCTCATTTACAATGTTGAATTGGAGGGCGCAAATAATGTGGATTGATCAAACTGGCCGACTTTGACTGTACGGTCCAAAACGGCGTCAAGCTGCGTCCGACGCCAGTTATAAAGCAAGCGGCGTGGGCGCACATGCAAAAACTATGATATCCCGGGTGAAACTTGGCCAGCCGTCCTATACAATTTGGGAGGCTTTTCGCATTATCAACAATCATTGCGCGAATGTGATGGCCCGTCCTCTCTGTCGTGCGGAGCATATTATGGAACGTGTCGTTCGCCCGGCCATTTATCTGCTGAAACTCACCCTACGATCTGACTGCGGGGGGTGGACCCCACCCGACACTATAACTCCTGCAGACGATGCTTTTCATTCTGTTAGAACTTCGTGCACGCAAAGGCTCGGGTCACCGATAACGTTGACCTGGCATTTGGACCCTGTCTTGCCTCGTTGCACGAGCTGCAGATGTTGTTATTGACATATTGCGTGAATGGGGACGACACAACGCTTCCGCCTCTGCTCGAACGTTGTTTGAATCGTTCACTAGTCATTGCAAAGTCGGGGCAACTGATTCGGCCCACAGCCGACTTTACCGCCTTCCTTCCTGGCCATAAGGGGGAAATTTGGATTGGTTTGTAGTACAGGATATTGATAATACAGCCTAAAGAACACACCTATATATAATATCGGGTGTACTGATTATGATGTCAAGCCATGCGTTTCAAAATGTAGGGCAGCGGTCGGGGTCTGGGTTGGAAAACCCCAGCCGTCTAGGCTGGCGCCCGCAAGAGTTCCCCGGATCTGAAAAGTCCCCCCGTGTGACCAAACTTCCCGGCGCGAGTTTAATCTCCCCGGACGGTGGTCGCAGGCAACGGAGGCCTGAGGTTCAGCATGCACGCAATAAATACTGGTGGATGTATGGCAGTGATATTTGCTATGAAGAATCGGAAACTCCCCCTGAGCCAATGTCTGCATAAGTCACACCAAACCACAGTTAGGGAAAACCTGAGCAGAAATAGAATGTGCACGGCGAGGCTCGAACTCACATCCATCTTGGTTAGCACTTGACGTATATAAGGTTCATTGAATAGACGCCCTGCATTCCGGATTTGGATGCCCCGCGAGTGAGGGCAATGGACACAATCAATTTTGAACCACGTGCCTCATAATGTATTCCAGCTGTGTTCTGCAGGGATAAGGGAGCCATTTTGCACCATGTGCCTCACAATGGTATTTTGAACCCCATGCCCCACAATGGAACCCACTATCCAGTGCATTATAATGGATCTCGGCTCCATATATTTTTTCTTTTCTTCCTGAAAAAGTGGAATGAGTACGAATTTTACAGCTCTTTGCAAAAGTAATGACACTTCCGATCATTTTGTAAATAAGAACAACTTCAATACTTCCTGTCTTGACGCGTCCAGTGCGGGCTCAGTTCTTAACGGATGTTCTTGAAACTAGGTGCGTTCGACAGCGTTTCTCAGCCGTTTTCTTTCTAATATGGTTTCACCTTCTATTTGCGTGTTCCTTTTTTCGACCTTATTCGGCTCGCGTGGCCCAGCCAGCTCTTTTCAAATCGTCTTTCCTGGCTCAGTTCTTGTCCGCTTCACTTCAAAGTGTCAAGATGTGGACATCGTGCTACGCGTCGCGTACGCGGCGACGATGACTCGTCACCTTACGTATTTTTTTTCTCCCACTGGTTCTTTGCTCAGAACTACGTGGGAGGTGATTCAATCTACCTTATACTTAGCCTATTTTACTTACACAGATTCATTATAGTCTGTACTGACTGTCGTCGTACAGGTGAATATCTAATCTCACTGGTTCTTTGCTCAGAACTACGTGGGAGTCTGTACTGACTACCCGCGGGTTTCGGGTCCACTAAAATTGGAACCCGTACCCGTACCCGGGCCGACCCGACCCGAAAACCCGTACCCGTGTCCTTCCCTAAGGTCCACACTCCATTACATACTGATACCGATCGATCAAATTGGAGTTTGCTTGCATTTTACCAATGACTCGGGGAATCGCTTTTCCTGACCTGATGTGCTGCCGACCCCTACACCGCCATTTGGCAAAAATGTTCCGTAAATGTATTGCGCTGGATGTAGAAATAGTGCACAACTCGGTTCGCCGGTGGTTAATTTTTGTGTTCGCTTCCCTGAGGACTCGCTTCAGGCCCACAAGCATGATTGCACAGAAAAATCCGTACCCATTCCACTTCTGAACAACCAGGAAGCAAAATGCTTACAAATATAGAAATATTGCACAAATTGGTTCGCTGGTGCTTAATTTTTGTGCTCGCCCCACTGAGGCCTCGCTTCAGGCCCACGAACATGATTCCACGGAAAAATCCGTACCCATTCCACTTCTGAATGACCAGGAAGCAAAATACTTCCAAATATAGAAATAGCGCACAACTCGGTTCGCTGGTGGTTAATTTTTGTGGTCGTCTCCCAGAGTATTTACTTCGTGCCCACAAACATGATTCCACAAAAAAATCCATACCCATTTCACTTCTGAATGAACAGGAAGCAAAATACTTCCAAATATAGAAATAGTGCACAACTCGGTTCGCCGGTTGTTAATTTTTGTGGTCGTCTCCTAGAGTATTCACTTCGTGCCCACAAACATGATTCCACAAAAAAAATCCATACCCATTTCACTTCTGAATGAACAGGAAGCAAAATACACCCAAATATAGAAATATTGCACAACTCGGTTTGCCGGTGGTTAATTTTTGTGTTCGCTGCCCAGAGGACTCGCTTAAGGCCCATGAACATGATTCCATAAAAAAATCCATACCCATTCCACTTCTGAATGAACAGGAAGCAAAATACACTCAAACATAGAAATATTGCACAACTCAGTTCGCCGGTGGTTAATTTTTGTGTTCGCCTCCCAGAGGACTCGCTTCAGGCCCATGAACATAATTCCATAGGAAAAACCATACCCATTTCACTTCTGAACGAACAGCACGCAAAATACTCCCAACTGTAGAAATATTGCACAACTCCCTTCGCCGGTGATTAATTTCTGTGTGCGTCTCCCAGGGTAATCGCTTCATGCCCACGAACATGATTCCACAAAAGAATCCGTACGCATTCCACTGCTGAACGAACAGGGAGCAAAATACTTCCAAATATAGAAATATTTCACAACTCGGTTCGCCGGTGGTTAATTTTCGTGTTCGTGGCCCAGAGTATTCACTTCATGCCCATGAACATGATTACACAGAAAAATCCATACCTATTCCACTTTTGAACGGACAGGAAGCAAAATACTCCCAAAAATAGAAATATTGCACAACTCGGTTGGTTGGTGGTTAATTTTTGTGTTCGCCTCCCAGAGGACTCGATTCAGGCCCACGAACATGATTACACAAAAAATGTATACCCATTCCATTTCTGACTCCCGCAACGCGACGGCGAACAGAGCAATATAAATATATTTATTTCCATCCAATAAAGTTATTATTGAGCGAACAAGGGTGAGCCCCAAGGCCGAAAGAGGTCTTTATTAAACTGCTCACGGGCTCTGGAGATGCGCCGAGTGGACCTTGGACCACAGTGACCGAGTCCGCACAAACAGGTTTGTGAACGGGTTGGATGGCACTGTAAATTGAACACCTGCCGTTGGATGCCGTGATGTGTACAAGATCACATTCTCGAAGCAGATTCAGCCGATTTTTTCCCCATGCGACAGATTAGTCGTCCTGGCATCCGAGTTTTTCCGGGTTGATTTTCTATAATTTCTCCACTGGCTCAGTTCGATCCTTCCTGTTAAATTCGACACCTCAGAAAAATTGTGGAATTTATGTGACGGCCGGAATTCTCCGAGCGCCTGATTTTTCCCGAGGCGGCAGATTGGTTGTCCTGATATCCGAGTTTTTCTGGGTTGATTTTTCTATAACTTCTCCACTGGCTCAGTTCGATCCTCCCTGTTGAATTCAACACCTCAGAAAAATGTGGAATTTCTGGCACGGCCGGAATGCTCCGAGCACCCGACTTTTCCGAGGTGGGATATCCCATTCTAGAGCTGGAACATTCCATTTCACCTGATAATACCATGGTACCAAGCTAATTAGCCTGGTGGGACCGAGATCACCGAGCCAAGTCATTGGCTACCGGTCTAGGGCCACCACATTTCACATCTCTTTATCTACTTGATATTCCCAGTTGCTATATATTTTGTATAGTAGCATCATCCCAACACGATCCGTTCCCCCTCGAATTCCGTTATGCCCTTCGTCCCTGGTCGCTCTAGCTCTCGGCCCTCGTCGTTGCCGTCGTCATCGCTCTCGCTCACGCCACTGCGCTGAAGATTGCTGCGTGTTCCCGACTTCAAGACGGCCGGCACAGCAGCAGTTCCGCAAGTGTCCCACTCTGGATACATCAAGTTTACACCACTGAAAAGGCTAGGAGAGCAAAAACCTCAAGTCAAGTTGACACCACGCCTGTCAAGCCCGACCCGTTTCCTCTGCGGGGAAGACACACTACTGGATCTGCAAGCCACAAAGAAGGCAGTGACTGCGAAGAGGCTGACGAGGACACGATGATGCGGGTATGTCCGATACAGAGCTTGGTGAGAGCGACGAAGGAAGGTCACCTTCACAGCCACTGATGGATTCGGGACGGACTTCCGCGCCAAGCCAAACAACTTCTGATCGGCCGACGCTCGAGGAGATTGAACCTGAATTAAATAAATTGCACCTGCACTCTCTACAGACCTGGCGAGCTGGTAGCATCTTTTCAGCATCCTTGCCAGAAAGCACTGTAGTAAGCTGAAAAGAAGGCCTCCCGACGCTCTAGGTCAGACCTCGCAGGCCTGCTACAAACCGACCTGATACGGCCTTAAACCCCCCAACTTGGAGTGGGTTTTCAAAAATTTCATCTCCAACCCCCTAATTCCGGAGTCGAATATTGCGAAATTTCCGCCTCAAACCCCCTAACTTCGGAGTTACCCTTGGTGTAGCTTCCCGGGGCCTGAGCCTACACCCGAAGTTAAACGGTGTTGAAGTATTCTGGGTCCGAATGCTGGCAATCGCCGGCCATCAAACGAGCGTGGTGCTCCCGCTTTAGGGAAGCACAGACTGCATGGACATGGTATGATTGATATGACAATGATATCAGGTAACAACGCATGTTTCGTGGTTGTCGCGCCGTGCAGCCTGGGCTCAAGTTCTTACTCACTGGTTGTACTCATCCCGATATCAAGAAATTGTGTGACCAGGTCGGAGCGCGCTTTTACTTGGAGGACATCAACCCAAGCGAGGTAAAAGAAGATATTCGCCGCTTCCTGTGCAAGGAACTGCCACATCTCGAGAAAGAGCTCGATCCCGTCATCGAGGAATCAGCTGGCATCTTCATCTATGCTGCGAGTCGTACGGCACCTTCGCCCACCCGGTGTCAAATTGACGGCAGGAGAACAAAGAGCGCGGCTCAAGCAGCTGCGCGAAGTTGGGTTTGGCCAGGTGATCACAGCCGACGAGCAGCTTGTTGATTCTCTGTATGAGACGGTAATTCGTGAAGCAGCGAACCAGCCTCTTACCCTTCAAGCTCTTGCTTCGCTCGTTGTCGATGCTTCCGAGGAGGCCGATGAAGAAGCAATCAACGACAATCTTGACAAGGTCCAAAAGACTTTTGATACTTTTTATGCGGTGCTCTATGTCTCGGAACGCGACAACTGTGTCTACGCATACCACAAGTCCTTCGACGATTTCATCCTCAACCGCTCACGACTTGCTCAATTGGCTGCCACTTATTTTCCCAACCGCACGCAGGGGTGCTTTGACCTTTTGAACAAGTCGCTCCATTTCAACATCTGCAATCTCAGATCGTCGTATTTACTTGACGAGGAGGACAAGGGGCTGCCTGAGCGGATAGCGACAACTATTGGGCCCGAGCTGCGCTACGCCTGCCGACACTGGGCCCGGCATCTCACGTCAGTGCGGCACAATGACCAACATGTCAAGGAGCTGGCTGCATTGCTGTTGGACTTCAGCGCGCTCAAAGTGCTCTTCTGGATGGACGCGATGAACCTACTTAAAGCAGACTGCTGTCGGGCACTACATCAAGCCCACAGGTGGTCCTTACAGGTATGTATCTCGATTGTCTTGGTTCCGTGTGTTGACGCAGATGTAGATCCCAGATGCTGAAGAGCTGAACGGATACATAAGTGCTAGACCGCATCTCTATGTAAGCAGCCTGACAGCAGAGCTCGCAATGTCTGAATCCTCAACTCTGGTGGGATGGCGACAACGTTTCCCTGGGTTACCTTTTATGGAGTGTAAGGGCATCATCAGGAGTGCCGTGCTGATGAGTGCGAGGGGACACACCCACTGGGTCACGTCCGTGGCCTTCTCTCCCGATGGCACACGCGTCATGTCCGGCTCCGGCGACAAAACCTTCTCCTTCCCTCGATGGCCTCTCGGCGCTCATACTCTGCCCGGTCGCGGAGTACACGGGTCGACCCGCCATGGTGACCCGCACTAACTTACACCACCCACGGCATATAGACACTGGGCCCGCAGCGCTGCTCGAGACGATTGGCCCTGCTGAACCCGGCCGAAATACATTATAAGTAATGCACCGGATGGTCGGTTCCATTGTGGGGCACGGAGTTAAAAACACCATTGTGAGGCACGGGGCTCAGAATAGGTCCCTTGTTCCGTCGAGGGTGGATTAATCGTGTTTAGAACTTGGTTTATATTAGTCTAATACTGCACGGTATGAATGTTAGATGGTGTCAAGCCCAAGGCAAGTGCAGACGGAATTGCACTCGTTGCGGCAAAAATAGATGTCCCAAGCCATTTGAGGGGGCAGTAGCCATCTTCGTCACTTCGTTACTTCTTGTTTCACAAAACTTCGTCACTTTGATCGCATTTAGGGAAGTTCGTTACTTCCGATGATTTTCTGTGTAAGTTCGTCATTTTAACTCAGCACGTTCAAGAACCTAGAACATCGGCCATCGTTGTTCCTTCAGCACAAGGCGGGACGGGTTTTTTCATATAGATACCTTACCATAACACTAACCACTAACCCTAACCACTAACCTGAACCAGAGCCACTAACTCAAACCGCTAACCTCTAACCACTAACCGCTAACCCTAACCACCTAACCCAAGCCTAACCAGCCGAGCTCAGCACACTGCTGATTCTGTGATGTGCCGACAGGCACGGTGTTCTGTTCCGTATTCATCGACAGAACCTGGAGGTTTCAGCAGAAGGTTTTCCACCTAGAGAAATTTCCACTCACAATGAGGTGGTTGACCTCACTGAGGACAGCGCTACGCTCGAGCTTCTTTTTCAGTTCACATATCCGCAACGTCATCCTACTCTGGAAAACGCCTCTTTTGAAATCCTTGAGCCTCTCGCTGAGGCGGCCGAGAAATATCAGGTATTTTCTGCGATGAACATCTGTCACATTCGCCTCAGGTACCTAATCTCTGCCGTTTGTTTTTGTTGCCCACATGACAGCCGTACGCAGAGCTTTCGTGGGTGTGTACCCACTCAGCATTGCGATGTATGCTGCAAAGCGCGATTACCCCTCCGTGCTCTCTGAGGTTGCACCCGCGATGATAAGTATTCCCCTCATTGATGTCGTTCGCATGCTTCCACCGTATTTGTTCATTGCTTGGGTTGGTCACGGAATTTGGGCGAGGGTTTCCACTAACCAATCACACACTCTCAGACCCGCTACTTGCACGAACCAAAGTGCTTCAAAACGCTGTATCCCTTCCCTATGGGTGTGATAGGCACTCGGTGAATAGCTATTATTAAGCCAAGAGCCTGGAAGCTCTTCATTCTTCAAGAAGGCGGTGCTGCGGACAACAAGACCGCATTGCGGCCTGCCCGAATCAAGAGCCATGGCAAGTCCCGAAGGGCAATCCCAGGGGCGCGCCTCAACAATTGACCCAGGGAATTTCCCGCGAGGGGGAAGACCACTTTGTAAGCGCCGAAGGGAGTTGTTTCTGATCATTTTTTTATCATTTTCCAGCAGGACAGCTACACTACCCTCAGTTCTCGGTATTTTTCTCCGGAAATAGGCTCAATTTATTCGCATTACAAATGCGCAATCAACCGTGTTCTCAGATTTACAACCCGCCCTTCAATAGGGCTTCCTGGTGGACGAAATCCCCGGTAGGTCATCACTTTTGATCACCGGTCAGCAGAACAGCGACTTGCTCCAAAACATGAGCGCTCCAGATTCACGTTTCCACCATGAGCTTAGCACTGTCGATTGATGTGGGCACTTGACCCGCCTATCCGGATTTCGTGTGGCTAAAGTCATTGCTGCGCAGGGTTTCTAGGCCTCGCCGAATCGAGTCACACGGCCTGCATATACAACCTTCTCCAGAAATGGCGGCCAACATCGGTACAGAACAGGTTTTACCTGCGCGTACTTGAGGCGCGACATGTTCACAAAGATGGTGTGTATCGTCTAACAATTGAGTGGCCAGCAAACTCCTAACGTCCAGTGAAACAAATCGCATAAGCTACCGAGGCCTCTAGCCTATCTGACACCGAGGAGGTTGCAAAAGCCTATGTCATGGCACAGATGTATGCGGCCTATCACCTTGCCTGGGCTTACGGCGTGCTGATCTAGCCCCTCCAACCGGGGTCCGAGCAAGATGTCACGGCAGATGATGAGAAGGGGAGGAGGCGGAAACAGAAAAAGAAAAAGAACAAGGGACGCTCTTAAAAGGATCGTTAGTTTGGGCACCCAACCAAGATGCTCTCAACTAAGAGTCACCCCTTTATTAAAATTACGTGCGTCTGTCTGTCTGAAGCCATTTCAAACTCCGCCATCTGTCAATCTTTGCACTAGCCTTATATTGATTATCAGCTGATCTTGCAGACCGGCCCGTTATCCGACCGGCCCGTTCTCCACATCGATCAATAATCAAAACGTGGTCCCACCTGCCACGTGACCGTCGCGTCGCGTCTTTTTTCTGCTGTCGTCGAGGTCAATTGGGTTGTGATCTCGAAACCAAAGCACCCACCAGAAACACAAAAAATCATGTTCCTTCATCTTTCCTACTTCAATGATCAGATGCTGTTCATCTCTCTCCTTATAAAATTGCGGGTGTGCCCCATTCATCAATTCTTAATCAATTCTGACACATTATGAGTTTCAATTTCAATTTCATCAATTCTGCCCTTAATTTGAAGGATGTGTGCCGGGAAGAAAATTCTGAACATGACTGCGACCTGACAGTTATATTTTCTCCGAAATGTATGAATTTACTTGCATTTCTATTTCATCAATTCCGCTGCTTTGAAGGATGGGCTGGGTAGAAAATTCTAAATTTGACTGCAACCTAACAAAGACTACAAGATTCATATACTTATTGTCTTGCTAGAATTCGGTCCACACTCAGAGCTGCAGAATACAAATTGCAATACATGTACTGCCGGTGGTTTTGGCAAAAATTAGTTGCCAGCATTGTTTGGGTTGTTAGCCAAACCACTTCAATTAGAATTTTGCTGAATTTTTCATGAATTTCATGAAGTTTTTGATAGTTTAGTCCGTACTTTACTTGCATCATTGCCTCACACGAAAAAAAAAAAAATTAGTGTTTTCTGAAAAATCGACTATGCGATATAGCAAAATTTAAAACTTATTTTCATTACGAATTGGGCTGTCCATTTTGGGGTATCTACAAAACACTCAAAATGACAACATTGCACTGCACATTGTGACCCCTAAACTCCATTGATACCACTGTACATCTCCTTCACATAGCAACTTATGTCTCTCCATTCGTCGGACTGATTTTATTATTTGATGCAAACGGCTGTAAATCCAGAGGTTTTACATTTTTGGATTTCTGTGATCAATAAAGGGGGAGGGGGACCGCGGAGCGGTCCCCCAAGCACTTGCTCTTTATAAAATTACATGTGTCCGTCTGAAGCCACTCCGCTTTAAACTCCGCTGATGCCGTACACCGCGGCAGTTCGCCGCCCTTGATTGTTGGCAAATTGTTGGGTTCCCATGCTACCGGCCCGCAGGCAATCAATGATCCGGCATTGCCGGTACTACGTCACTTCCGACAAGCTTTGACAGACACTGCCCTGAAGGATTAAATATGCTCCATCGTATACCAGATTGTTGAAAAAAGGAGCAAAAAAGGGAGCAAAAAGGGAAGAAAAAAGGAGATAGATGTGGGGGGTTTCACAGTAGACTTTTTCCTGCCCTTTTTCGCAGCCTTTTTTCGTGGATTCTTGCAGTTTTTTGAGGTATCGACTTGGTTTTTCCCCTTTTCTGCCCTTTTTATATGCCAGATGCTAAAAGGGAAAAAAAAATCTGGTGAAAATCGATGGGAAACTGAAAAAGGGGGGAAAAAGGGAACGAAAAAGGGCGCAAAAAAGTTTACTGTGAACGACCCTATTGGCAATCACATTTTGAACACTGCGGGTATGCCGTTCAGTCTGGCTTCCTCGCCGTAGAGTTGCCCAGCTCGGAGCCTCAAGTTGGAGGAACTCTCAGTTTTATTCGGAGACCAATCTAGGGAAATTTCATTCGATTTCTCCCAATGTCTAGGCCTTAAGGGGACAGTGGCCTTTCAAAAGTGGGAGACGGCGCGAAGCGCCGTCGACCGCTTGTAATTTTTAAAGGTCTTCAATGGTTGAAGAGTTTTTGTTGTAAGTGTTACAGTCAATCCGCGGTCCTTGCGCCATCATCTCTGCTTGCACTTTTTTTTTTTCTGGGCCCAAAAAAATATGATTCCTGGCCAATCCTTAAGCTGCGTCTCTTTATATGTGTTTCCTCCACATGCTCAATCTTTTCTGGTACCCTAGGGTCTGTGATGGCTGTGCAATTTTGGCAACATCCAACAAATTTACACTAAACAGGACTATGGGGAGTAAAAGTGGGATCACACGATGAATGGAACATCTCATATCATAAGGGTGACCAACAGGTCTATGATACCAAAAAATCCGGGTCATTCGGTCGCCCGGACGTGTGTGACGAAAAAATCAAACCCTGGCCCCGTTCAGCCATTCTATCTGCATCGAACCCCCAAACTCCCTCCATACGGCTAAAGCCACCGCAGATTGCTCCCAGGGCGCATCGGAACGTTTATATCTGGTACATGGTTCAACGGCTGCTACTCTAGCGCATGCCCAACTCCATGCGATTGACCGTGGGTTCGTCGTCTGCCAAAAAAATAATAACTGCCTCCCACTGCAATGATTATAAACCAGCACGGCAATTCGTGGCATCAGGCAACATTTCAAGAGCCCAGCTAAGTTACAGCTCTTTGCGGAACTTAGGGCATGGATTTTTTTCTTCTGTTTTTCATCAGTTTTGACCACAGCAGCAATTGTGAGCTCATTTCTGGTCCGCTCTCCTTAAAAATAGGCTCATCCTCTCGGCAATGGAAATGCGGAGGGCTCCCCCACCTTCTATTTTCCTGATACGATCACAATTGCCTTATTAGGCAAATATCAGTCTTTTTGCACAGAACGTTCGGCATGAGTGCTATAGTTGTCCGAATGGCCTAGAAATTTGATACCACATCCATATGGGTATTACTGAGGGCTGTAAATGCCGGCATTTTTAATATCATATGTATTTGTCGTCTGCAAAATTGAAGAACATACACCGAGGAGTGCGTACCTCCTTCCAGCAGCACACCCGCACCTGCCGCTCGAATAAGAGCTCCTGCTTGCGCCGCTGCGCCTCGGCGGCCTTCCGCTTCTCCCGTTCCTCGTGATTAGCATTGTATCGCTTGGCCCAATCCGGGTCCATAGGCTTTTTGTAGACTTTCGGAGCACGGGCGGTGGAGGCAGGAGCAGAGTCAGAGGTCGAGACGGCAGTCGAAGCGGAGTCGGAGGTCGAGATGGGAGTCGAAGTGTGCAGGGAAGAGTCATAGGCGAACATCGGAGCTGGGCGCGAAAGCTGCGACGGATCGCCACTAAGCGAAGGAGTAGAAGCGGTAACATTTGATTGTCGACGGTGTCCTGAGTACTTGCATCCCTTTCCCTGTCGCTTACAGCAAGTCTTGCACCGTTTCCACGAGCAATCACGCGCGCCAGCTACACGGTCGCACGCCGCCGAGCATGGTGGTTTATTGGATTGGGTGGACGGCAGCGGGTGCGAAGGAGGAAGGGGTTGCGAGGAGGGAGGCTAAAGTGGTTTATTTCTCCTAAAGTACCAAGCTGAATGTCCTACGGGCTGTGGAAACAACTGCTGTTTGACGAATATTTTTGGGCCGTCACGCACCCCGAAGCCCGTTGACGGATTGACGAAATGGAATTTTCGGTCACGCGTCACACCCCTTGATGAATTGATTGTAATACTACAGTGTTTGTTTGGCGCTTGTGGCCATCAGCAATCTCGGGATCTCGGCAGAGGACGCTAGTGCCGACATGCCGAAAGATAGGTGGCGGTGCTCGTCCCGAAAAGGTAAAGGGGTGGATGCGGAATTGACGCAGTGGCGCCGCTACTGCTCCGGATCATTCCGAGCATGGTAACCATCATATTCGGCGCGGGAAAAGTCTTCGTAATCAAGCCCTTGGACGGACGACCACTCCCTGTCTTAATGTCTGTTGTCCCCTCGTCTGGAAGGTCTACTGATGACCATGCCGTCACCCCAGCATGGGAAGGGTGCGAATATCCTCGCGACGACCAACATAGCGCGCCCATTAGACTTGAGTAATAAATAACATTTAGACCGGATCTAATAACAATGATACGATACATACATGAATCCCGGTGCGGGCCGTTGGGACATGCAGGGACTATTACTGGAGACTCGGGACGTTCGACGAAGGTGGGAGTGTAATATGAGATCGGAGGGTTACGTCTAAGGAGATTGGGTTAGGGCGGCGGTGCGCACCGGCAAATACATCGTCGTATATGTGATTGACGGGCAAAAGTGAGAGGTGCGTGAATACTAGAGATTGTTCAGTTAGTACGCATAGCAGCTTCGATGAAAACATGCTCTAACCTCATTGATTGGTATCGTGCATACCATACTTGGGTCTGAAAAAGCATGAGCGAGAGGTATAATGTTGATGTGAGAGGACACGAACCTTCATCCAAAAAGGCGCCGTGTCATAAAATTGCTTGCGGGTTTCCTGGACGATCACAGAATTAGTTCCAGGGTATGAGGACAGAGAAGGAAGAATAGGACACGAACCGTAATCGAGGAAGGAGGCGCCATGCCGTCAGGCTTGCTGGATTGACACATATTTAGTTGAAGGAAATATGGGAGAGCGAGGGAAGGAAGACTCACTTCAAGTCACTTGTAACGAGCCAGCTGTGTTATACAGACACAAATCAGTAGCGACCGGCAAGATCTAAGCAGTACATACTGCACGGATGTGACCGCGCAAGATATTAACTGGGGTTACAGCCAGGCCGTCAGAATACGTGTCAGTGACGAAAATCCACACCTTTGATGCAAGACTTGATGATTCAATGCACCTGGCGTTAAATAAGGCAAATCCAGCGGAGCAGTGTTACCCACAAGCTTTTTGGGTAAGTTTCAGGACAGATCGAGGCCGCGCAGACATTATCAGTCAGATCATCATCAAGAGGGCAAGTAAAACGCATACAAGGGTTACTCCACGGCAGAAGTGCTGCCCCCAAAACGCTGAAAGCACTCAATTTCTTGTAAACGACGACAGGCTTGACGTTTCAGAGTCTGCATCTACCACGAGAGAAATATTCAGCACAAAAGCATTTACAATAACATGAAAAATGCACTTATCCACGGAGCGAATCCATGAGGACCTCTATGGCATCATTGGTCTCCATATAAAGTCAGACACCGGCGGCGAATTCTCGCCAGCAACGTCGAAACATATTGCCAAATTCGCAGAGTGACTCCGCCGCATGACGCGCTACCCACCACTGATCAAAATTCAAACAGGAAACTCCACAAAAGCCATACTTTTATTGAAGCGCAGCAGAGCAAAAACCCCTTAAAGCAGTTTTTACGTCAAGCTGAGACGACCGCACTATTGAAAGACCCACACACATGGCCAACCCGAAGAATGGAAGGGCGCAAGAGAGGGCGGCGCAGGCCGAGGGTGGAAGTGGTGGTGGGCAACTCCAATTGCGGATTAGAACGCCGCATGCAGACTGGTTACGAGTCTAGTGTAGAATGTGAAACTTCGCCGGAGGGTCAAACAACGACTTTAGCCCATGGGACGTCGTATGAACCATCCAAGGCCAGTTGTGCAAATTTTTTGGTCCATTATGTCTCGGATGACATTTTGAAGCTTGCCTGGATAACTACACATCAGTCGGTCATCGGAGGCATGTTCGAAATAGGCACAAAATGATGGGACTTGTATCAGTTGTAAAATATTTTCAGACTCATGCCTCAGAATTTGGCATAGGTCAACTGAGAAAGTTTGGTTAAAATACCTATGGGTATGTTGCCTTCAACTTGGATTTTTTAATTCTTCTGTTGTGCCCCTGTAAGATCGAAATTGGCAGCCATAATGCGACCTGATCTATGGCGTCGCCGAAATCGAAAAAAATCAAGCTGGAACAGGAAATCTGAAGAGACAGTTTTGCTTAGAATCATGCAGGCTATCACCTCTCAATCAAGCTTGAAAAATTAGGTCTCCATACCAAGTCACATTGTGAGGCATAGACCGAGGTCCTCACAGCACTGCTGCACCAATCCTTCAGCATGGCTTTATTTGCTCGGACGTTAAGATTCTCCGCCCACCACTGAGTCGAGATTCCGAAGTCGTACGGCGCATACCGGGGGATACGATTCGAGAGACGACCGACGCCCACGCGATCAAACTTGAGGTTCTGCTGAGTTAAATTTTGACCCACAGAAAATAGCACTTCTGGATAACAGGGATTCTTTTCCATCCCTCTGCCTATCAGGGCCTACTGGATTAGATCCTGATTCAAACTGCCGGGATATAGCATCGCTGCTGTTCAGGGACGCTCCGGCTGATGGTGATTTTGGGAGGACAAGCGCAATCCGAAAGACGGGGGATCGGACGAATGGACCCGTCCCCGCGGATCGGAGGGTGATTATGATCCTTCCGAGAACGAAGAGAATGGTATTTATGAATTTTCTGGGTTGAATTGCGGGTAACATGCACCAGATGTAGAGGAGAAGCACGACGGAGAAGAGCTCTCTGAGGAGTCGGATGAAGAAGAAATCCCCACGGATCAGACCGCGATGGCAATCTTTCGGAGCACGAGAACGAACAGAATGGTATTTGAGGAAAGATGGATAGAGGGCCTGACTCAAATTTCGACTAACATGCCTAAGATAAAGAGGAAGACGCCAAGGAAAGGCTTCCCAGATCATCAGATGAAGAGGAAAATCTCCACGGATCAGACAGCGATATTAACTCTTCGGAGCATGAGGACGAAGGGAATGGTATTTAAAAACTTCGTGGTTTGGATTGCGACTAACATGCCTCAGATGAAGAGGAGGAGGGCCCCCGGGAAGACCTCCCCGGAGAATGGAATGCACAGGAAAATTCGAAATCTTTCCACGGATCAAAGAGCGATGGACATTCTTCGGAGGATGAGGATGAAGGGAGTGGTATTTATGAGCTTCATGGGTCAAATTGCGACTAACATGCCTCAGATGAAGAGGAGGAGCAAGACGCAGAAGAGCTCCCTAGGGAATCAGATGAAGAAGATGATCAATCGGATGAAGAGGAAGATCTACACGGATCAGACCGTGATGATTCTTCCGGGGGCCAGGACGAGGAGAATGGTATTTATGAACTTCGTGGTTTGAATTGCGACTCACATGCCATGGATGGAGAGGAGGAGGATGCCAGGGAAAGGCTTCCTAAACCATCAGTTGAACCGGAAGATTCGAAATCTTTCCAGGAATCAGAGAGCGATACGGATATCCCAGATGAAGAGGAGGATAACGATGAACCACATAGAGATGAGGACAATCCTACTGTCCTCCGGTCTACTATCGCTGCGTTCCGAGCCCCAGTAGACCGAGTCTGCCGACGCCACGTAGGCCAAATTTGGTTTACTTGGGCCTACGCTCCGCCTACATCGGTCTACTTGGGGTATACCGACTGGTTCTACCTCTGCCTCCACCCTTAGCTCCCCCTCAAGGGCTCCGAGTCTGCCACACATCTCCACTGCGTATAATATGTTGGTAGGGCCTTATTTGATAGCTGAATCACACATCAACTTCCAGCCTGAGCGAGGGCTTCTCCCGTCGACCCTCAGGAGCCTGCAGCTGCCACGACGGCTTTCTTCCGCATCCCCTCGACTGGTTTTCCTGTTCAACCATCCCGAGCCAGTGCACCCTCGCGATGGCCGTCACACGCTGCGTCGCTGCCGCTCAGCACCGTGTCCACCTGGCAGACAAATTTGGAGCGTTCAAGACATTCAATATCGTGACGGCTCGGCCCAACTCTGAGCCACTCTGCGGGACAGAGCGTCGCGGAGGCTAATGAAGAACGAATATCTGGTAGGGACGAGGCTGTCGATTGGGTGCGGGACTCGACCCGAAAGGCTGCTTGAATACTTTTTGGTATATTCACGTCGGTGTTTACAGAACTTCACGTAGACCGCACAAGTATTAAGGCATACCTGTGCTCTGCCCACGAGTTTGGCATTGTAAATGTGGGACTTTTCGCTGCTGGACGCTTGATGTGCAGTTGACGTGCCGTGTACACATTGTGCAACCCATGTATTTCCTCATAATTTAATCACTGTTGCTCCCTCCTCAAAGTGAGACGAAAATTGAGAGTATATGGTAGCTTGGTCCTGCTTGGAGTGATCTAGTCTCCAAATATCTTGTTACTACCGAGTGGATTTGAGGCGCGCAGTAAAAAGCATCGGCAGAAAACCAGTCGCCTGCCTGAACTTCATCGAACCTCAGATCTGTACTCCAATAACCCTGGAAAGGCAACACATGTGGATCTCATTGGCCAGCCAAAGGTTAACCGAATGAAAATTGATTATCATGCAGTCTGGGACCCTGTTTTCAGTGACCGTCGCTCACCTCCGAAGTTCTTGGATCCCGACTTTCTGGTGATGATCCAGAACTGTCCTACGAAGAAGCCGAGTCTTGGGCCTCGTTCATGAACCTCATCTCTTTATCCTACTCTGCTCACGGCTTCACAATGGACAGAACTTTTGGATAATGTGCACCTGGAAAATATCCATGCATTGACAGAATCTTTAGAGGTGTTGTCATTTTCTTCTACAGCGAGGATTAAGTCTTCATCATTATATCACACGCCGCCAGGGATCTTGACACGTCCCTTACAGTTTCCGAAAACCTTGAGACACATCAAAAACTTTTGACTCTTGCGCAAGTTTTGATGGCGTGATAAGGACTACCAGTTTTGGGTCGGCTAAACTCGGCTAGGCGCGGCTCCTGTTCGTGCAGATTTTCTAGCCAAAATTTGTTTACCGTGTCGCAGCATCAATGCTGTTCAGATATGCGAACCAGTAGCACCACTTCTTGTGGAAAGGCCTTGAAATATCACCATATACATTTGCAAATGCATTTGTCGGCCGCGGTCTCGGCTTGCCGCGTTCGGCTGTGGTCGGCTAACCAAAACCGATAGTCCTTATCACTCCATCAAAAGTTGATCAAGCGCAAAAAGTTTTGACTTGTCTCCCGGATCTGGCACGTCATGCCAGCTGGTGATCTCCACCCCAGACTGACACAATCTCCTTCAGATGCTGTTCCCCTTGGCGCGGTAGATACATACCTCTATCCGTCCGCCTTGCTGATGCAGTGCAGGTAGTTCATAGGGCTGGGGTAGCTGAGGTCCCAGCCGAGCGCGCTCAGGACATGCTGCTCCGCCTGGAGGATGTCTTTGCAGGTGTACACATGATCGCAGACGAAGATGAGGCCCGCGACGGAAGGGGAAATGATTTCTTCGAACTTGGCCGCGACGAGGAGACACACCATGCCGACGAGCTGAAGCTTTGAGGGACGGACGGCGCGCGTGGAGAGGAAGCGGTCGATTAGGTTGGTACAAAGGAAGAGTGTCTCCGGATTGAGGCGGAAGCGGGCATGCACCTGTATGAGCCAGTCGTTCAGCACCCCGCGCATCTCCCATGTGAGCTTCGGTTGGTCGTTCATGTAATTTGGGTTAGGCATGGTGTTCAGCTGTCAAGAATGAAAATGAGACCGCATATGAATAAGAGAGACAGAAACACGCACCTCGACGTCCCTGAGATAGCGTTGAATGTCCTCACTCGCCATTGTGGGACCATCACAGTCTCCGTCGCTATGTGAATCCCTCTCTCAAGCAAACTCCGTCCAGTCCTTGGGCCCCAGATACGATATGCGCGTGGTCAGTTGAGGGGAATGCATTGGTTGCATCCACAGCCGCAACGAATAGCGTAAGGCCGTTTGCACGCGCCCATTCTTTGATACAACGGAGTATGAAGGGATTGTTATTTGTTCTGTATCCCTCACGAAAACCGTTCTGATAGTCAGGAATGAGACCGCGGGAGGTTGCCCAGTCCGTGATGCGTTTATGGATCAACAGAGTCAAGACCTTCAGAATGCAGCTCTCGAGTGCGATAACCCTGTAGCTGTCTGGATTGGTTTTGTGTTTCCCCTTCTTCAGTAACCCAATTATGACTGTTCTGAACCAAGTTGAAGGTCCATCTTTGCGACGAATGCATTCGTTGCACAGGTAGGCAAGGGCGTCATTTGGGATTTCCAGAATTTCCGCGTATAGGATGGCATCTTCCCCCGACGCACTAGACAGCCCGTGTTGACGAATATGATCCTTGACCCATTCCATGCTGTCCTCGGTCCATTCCCCAGAGAAAAACTTCTCATTGGATGAGTCCGTGGTTGACTCGGGGATCAACTCAGCAAGCATGCGATTGAGCTCGTGTTGTGGTGCATTGAAGGATTCAGGCAGAATTTCGGGAGGGTTGAGACGCTTCTCAAAGACGGTCCGAAGACTCTCTGCTGTGATAGAAACCGGGATAGGTGCGGGGTCGGATAGTCGTTTAATCTCTTTCCAGAATGCGGCTGCTGATGGAGCATTTAGCAGTTTTTCACGGTTGCGGCGCTTCATTTCGTGGAGACATTCCCTTCCTCTGTGGCCCTCAGGGTATGATGCTCATTAGAGAGTTGGCGCTGCAGCCATTCAAGCCATCTGATGGCTGTTTGGCGTTGCGCAAATTGATGGCTAATGGCTCAAATGGCTTCAACACTTGCCCCTATTTTTGGTGCCATTGAGCTACCTCCGAGTCATACAGCTCACGTATGAGTGACTAGCCCCACCTACATATATAACAGTCAAATTGTAGGCCCAAAATAATTAATGTGGTTGAATTTCGAGGTTTCATGGAGTTCAGGGGCATTCTTTGAGGTCTATATGTGATAACACACTCATTGACACTGTTTCTAGCAGAAAAGAGCTTACACTGACTTATTTCATTAGCCATTCACCAGCCATTAGCCATCAGTTTGCGCAACGCCAAACAGTCATCAGATGGCTCAAATGGCTGCAGCGCAAACAGGCTATTGAGGCGGTGAGGCCGATTCTGGAGGAGCCGAGTTGTTCGGTACAGATACAGTGGATGTTTTTTAATGCGAGTGACCCAAATTAATCTTGTCTGTTGAAATGCGGTCACGTCGTATGTAGGGCCGCATTGACATTTTTCAATCGGGAGATTCTTCTCTCTTTATAAAATTGTCCTTCGGCGCATCAACCGCATGCACAGCCAAGAAATCCCACGTCGGCTGCGAACAGAAATATGTCGGATTCATTGAGTTGCCTTCATGATCCGCCAACCTATTCTTGCACCATCGCTAACAAGCACATACCCCGGATTCTGCATTTGCTTCATCATGCAATGCATATTTAATCGCCCCGCAATCACCCATCTCGGCGCCTATCGATAACTCGCCTCTGAGCCCGCCTCTCTCTCTTTATAAAATTGTCTGTGTCCGTCTGAAGCTTTTCTTTGAAGCTTTTAAGCCCACATCTTCGGTACATCAACTGCATGACGGCCATAAAAACCCACGCGGGCTGAGAACAGAAATACATACTGTGTTTGGCAGGGATAAGGGAACAATTTTGTGACCCGTGCTTCGCGAACAGCCCAGCATGTGCATTTGTGGCCCGTGCTCCACAATTGAACAGTCCAGCACGTGCATTAGAATGTATTTCTGCCATGTTCGGCAGGGATAAGGGAGCACTTGACAAATCGAGGACACTGTTCGAATGCTAGGAGAAGCCGTAGTGCATGAGCTGGAGAGTACTCCTCATTCAGCTTCCTGTTTCAATCAAAACACATGCGCTCAATATGAGGGACAACTGGATCTCAGATTCAATCAGAACAGGAGATAGGCGGACTTTGATTGTACACTACGGGGCCTCTTCAAAACCTCGGAATTCTTCTGAGCCAATCTTGTTAGTGTTACTACGCCGGTGCTGACCCCGCCGCGACTTGGTGAGATATGTGCACTGCCTATTGCGGCGTGCACACTGACTGCCAAAGCACAATAAGTAGGATATTCCTTGGATATTCCAACAAACGCGGATGTACTGACTCGCAGATCTGGCCCGGTTGGTCCCCGTCGAGCGGGGCATATTTGATTTTGCGGTCACGACAGAAGAGACATGACATCCGTTGCTTCCGCTTCCTGTTATATGCCGTAGAAGACACAAAGTTTGCAGTAGGATATGGCCAGCCATTCGGAAAGTTGGGCTGGCTCGCAAAGCAGCATTCGGGTCCCGTCGCTTGCATGGAATGAGGAGATATCCCTGACACCCGTTTGTAGATCATCAGTGGTTGTGGAGGGAAACAGTGCCGAGATTTCAGGCAACCAATCTCGACAAATTACTTACAGTGGTAATGCTTAGTGTGAGCAATGACATGCCCAAGCCTGCGTAAGCCCAAGCCATCAAAGCCTGCCCAGCCAGATTCAAACTCTGACAAGCAGGGAAAGCCGTTTAGCCAAGCTCATTGGAGAAGTCCAGTGCAATGTTTCTACCAACAATATGAAGTCTAATTCACGAACTACCTCTCTGTATGAAGCAGTTTACGATGCAGAGATCCCAGAACTACCCTAGCAATATCTGTGAAGTCTGCCCTGATACTCAGCCCTACTTATACATATGCAAGAATTAGCAAGTGCAATGCAAAACAGTAAGTAAAATTGAGTCAGAGTCTGTGTATCTGTGGGTTAACTATCCATGTCTGATTTCCTATTTGGTCCAGAGGTGGTAACTGGTGTCGCTGTGACTTGGGAAGTCAAGTCGCGACTTGTTAAGTTGACTTCAATCTGATTTCACCTTGACTCAACTTGACTCCCTCAGCCTCAAGTGACTTGAGTAACTCAAGTCGGAGTTAGTTTTGAAGTGTCTCAAATCACACTGTAGAGCCGATTATCTGTTTCCTAGACATCGAAACACCTTAAAAAATGCTTTGTGGAATGTATGGGAAGATCGAAATGGCTGCGGTTACCCGTTTTGACCAACTGGCTCTCGTGCTCATTTTTCTCTGGGTCAAATATTCTTCAAATTGACCAGACGCCGTTTTGGATGCATATGAATGATTCATGATTCTCCAAAGATTCGTGGAATGTATGGGAGGATCGAAATGGCTGCGGTTGCCCGTTTTGGACAACTGGCCCCGCGTATAAAGAAAAATGATCGCCGACGGGCTTCAAAAAACCCACAAAGGCGTTTGAACTTGCTCTTGTGGTTGACGCTGACTACTGGGAGGAGATCCAGCAAAATGTGGTGAATCAGGAGGTATGAGTTGTCTCTTGCACAGACTTACAAAGCGTTCAAAAAAACCATTGACAGCGGACAATCGCTCCGCCAGGTGACGCCGCGCCCGTGTGCAAGGTCAAGCTACTTACTACCGCTACTACCTTCAAGTTCAACGGAGTCCCGTGACTGCGCCGACAGCGGGGCTTTCACCGCCGCCTGAATCCAAAGGCCTCGTCGCTGTTCCTCTCGCCCGCCAGCGCAGACGAGGCCCAAATCTCCGGATGACAGCTCTACTGTTTCCCCTCTCTGTCAGATGACCGTCTTCATCGATTTGGACACTTGAATTCAAGCCAGGGAATGTACTTGCGCTCGCCAAAAGTAATGGCGTAGGTGGTTCTCGATGTTGGGCGCATCAGATCACTCCAAACAGCTTGTAGACCAAAAGTATGGATAAATAGAAGACATTTGGCAATGTTAACCGACTTCCATAAAAGGCAATTCTCGTAGAGTATGCAATTTTTGCTCAGATTTTGAAACCCACTTTTTATAGAGGGTGCGTGGGAAAAATCTGTTACCACAGTCACAGTCGAACAGTACTCGTTGAGTAGTGCAGATTTCCACTTTGGATCATGTCAATACCATGTTATTTGAGCTCGCAATCGTTCTCAGAAAGCGGCCATTTTTCCTCATTTTTGCTGTTTTTGGCCTGTTTTCGATAAAAATGGCCACTTTCTGAGAGCAATTGCAAGCTCAAATGACATGGTATTGACATGATCCAAAGTAGAAATCTCTTCAGGCCCTCAGACGAGGTGTTCATTGAGATGAAGGTAATGTTGTGCCCAAAATTCGCCCGAAAAGTCCGTGAAAACCCAGTGAATTTCACGGAGTGGGTTTCCATGGTGTAATTTTGTAAATAAGAGAGCAAACAAATGCTTCCTCATTTGCCCTGCTCATTGCGAGCTCAGTTCTGGACCGAATTGCTTGAAAATAGACGCTTTCGAAAGCGTTTCCACAGCGCTTTCTTCCTGTGGTGGTCTCACTGCTTAATTTTGCAATTCTTTTCTCGACCTTATTCAGCTCCAGCACGAACGGTGGCCACTATAACATGCGAGCTTGCGAGCACATATTTTTTATAGCATCTGTCTACGAGAGACTAGGTGGCCACCATCTTGTGCGCTCTCTTCAGGCCATTTCTTGCCCCATTCACCTCAATTTGGGCAAGCTCGAGCGACCCTGCTCAAAAGACGGATATTTTCCCAATCAAGCAATTTGATTAGCCATCAAAAAATCTGAGGAGGCCATGCCCTCCGGACTTACAATGCAAACATAATGAGCATATTCCCAAGGAAAATGGCTGAGAATTGAGCGCAGGAGAACCATCCAACGCAAAATTCATGGGGAAAAAAAAAAACGGGCTGCGCCCTAAGTTCCGCAAACGGCTGTAAGTTCCACAAACGGCTGTAATTCGCGGCTCGTTGTTTTCTAATTTTATTCAATTCCCGCAGAATGGCTGTCTTGGACTCAATTATTAACCGTTTTCTAGTGAATTTCACTCCTACTTCAAATGTATTGTGCTATATTGCAGGATCAAATTTTCTTGCTGAATAATATGGACCATAGAATTGAAGTACAGTGACAAACCGCGAAGCGAAACGGTTGGCTTCGACGCATGATTACAGATACAATAGTGCCCCAATTGGCCTATACTTTGAGATGTGTGGGTAGAGGGGCATCCCAGCTTCCTACTAAGACAAAGAGCTGTGTGGTTCGGTGCAGTGACTGTGGAGAACGAGGCTGTTCTTTCCGAAAGACCAAATGTGAGTAAATAACACGGAAGCGAAACAGTTGTAGACAAGCCCCTGCACGAACTTGGCCATCTGGGAAATCAATATCCTTCATCTACGACCTTGAAAACACATTCAAGAACCTAGCTCATGGTAAGCCCTCTCGTGTCTGCACGAGATATTGATCTGCGTGCCAAACAGCAGCAAATGAATGCTGCTGAAAGACCTGGATAGCGCAGGCTCGGCAGGAAGTTTTGAGTTAATTCCTTTTGGGGAATTCGACTATATATGATTTAGATTCATGTGCTAAAATTCTGAGCTCGTAATGTGACCTGAAGTGGTAGGACAAGATAGTGTTTCGCTTCCGTGTTGCGTTTCGCTTCGCGGTTTGTCACTGTATAATTCACATTCACTATCCCGGTGTTTGAGGCCCTCTGAAATACCTTGAAGTACATCATAACAAAAATGTAGGTCTTTCTGAGCACTATTGAGGGTATGGGACGTGTTCTGCACTCCGACAGCCAAAAACACCGAAACTTGAACGAATAAGTTGTCGGGGGATGCATATAAAGAATATGAACATGCCAGGCCCTCCGAATTTACAGCGCGAATCGAATGGTCTTGCTGTCGAAGGAAACTGCCAAGATTTGAGCTCAGAGCAGCCGATCTGAGCAAAATGGCTGAAAATTTTAAAAATTTCGGCCGTGCCATAAGTTCCGCAAACGGCTGTAAGTCAAAATTTGCCCTGGTGGTCCAGAAATGACCGAAAACCGATCGGTCATTACTTTTGATCACTTAGTGTAGTCATAGTTAGTCACTGTGTGCTTACCTACTTAAGCACAAGTAGGTACTACACAATTCAGAAACCTGCGTGAATCATTGGCGGCATAGCAGCTACGATATTACCTTTGGTATTCAATCTTACTTTACTTCACCTGATATCCCGAGGGCGATGTGTACGTCGACGACCCGCTACCGTTGTTATATGATTGGGCCAGGCACTTGTCAACTTGGTGCAGTGTGGATTTTGCTCTCTTCAATTTTTCCTGAGAACTCATCTCAGTATTGGCATCAGACACCAGATTTTATCAGCCAGTGACAGCCACCCCAACATCTCGTACATATGGCGGACTTCTTCTGACTGTCTGGTGAAGCAGGTTTTACTCACATTTGAATCTTCAATTTATAGCTTGCATGGGAGCCAGCCAACCTTCGGCGTCTAGTGTTCGTTGATTTTGATACTTTAATTCCTCTCAGACTGTATATAAAGCTGGTAAGGCCGACGAGCGGCACGGCCCGCTACCGGAATTAAAAAAAGGCACGATTATCGTATTAAAGTTGACCCTAAAGTACTTCGAGTGTAAGAAGTAGAGAATGGGAGAGTGGGGTGCAAGAGGTAAAGAGGGGGATGAAATCAATCCGGCAAACTGAAATCTCCGGAAAGAGTAATTCGGGCATGGGATTGGGAGAACTGTGTGCAACTTCCGGATAATATGTGGTCTGTTATTGCGGCACGAAGTGACTCTACTGTTGATTTATCCGGAACCTGTATGCGATGTAATGCGGCGATGGATAGGAGAATAGGTTTTCGATGGCTCTCGAAGGAGTTGAAGAAGTCTGCAATTGACGCAGAGGTACTGACGCGCGCATTGGCAGCACTGATAGTGTCAGCATGTTTCCGGATAGCTGCACGTAGTTTAAAACGAAGCGTGCGGACACCAGATACAGATATGTTCAAAGCGGCAGCCAAGTGGGATAAATTCTCTGTGGACATCTGCTTGTGGTCGGCATCAAGAAAAATGTTCAAAACAGCTTTGGACATTTCTGCAGCACAGTTGAAATCTTGGGATAGTGCTCGACATGCGGTACGATCTGGTCTTGGAGACGACACAGCATCAACCTGATAGTCGGCGCACGCACCTGTGGCAATATGATGGAGGAGAGCACGTCGGCATTGTACCAAAGTCATACTGGTGTGAGGGACTGCATGCAAATCAAGAGATCGTTGTATTGTAGACAAATCTGCGTGAAATACAGAGATACGGGATCGCGTAACATGATGTCCAAGTAAAATATCACGCAACAGTGTCAACGATGTCAAGGGAGTCATCAATACAGTGGACAGTCGTGAACCAGACGTAGATGGGCAGCGGCAAACCAAAGGTTCATCGCATACACAAGAACGTGCCGGTGCTGGTAAAATATGAGTACGGAGGTCCAAGAAAGGATGGAACAGACTTACTTTGCGAGGGCGTAGCCGCACAGGGTTGAGCATCGACATCCATAGCACTTGATTTTGAGTCTGGATGACCACACTGATCAACAGGAGGTGGAGGTCGATGACCAGGGCTAACGGAGCCGGAGGAGAGATCAAAGGAGGTGTGCGGCAGAGTTTCCCGACAGAAGAGCAGCCAATCACGACCCAGAACAACATCGTACGGCAGAGTGGAGGTAACAGAGAGCTTCGTGTGCATTGAACATACCGTGTCGCCACAAGGAAGAGTCAGAATACCAGAGGCGACGGAACCTGGAGCAGAAATGCCGGCAGACAAGATCCAATTGAGAGATACTCGAGATGTTGCAGAGGAAGAATCCACCGAGGTGGAGAGGGGAATGTTGCAGAATGTCGCGGAGGGGGCCATTGAGTAGTGCGTGGTATGAGGGTAGGAAGCAAAAGAGAAAGTAGAGGCCGGAGGAAAGATCGAGAACAATTGCCACGTCACCAACACGTAGCAACACGTCACTCCGCCGCAAGCCGAAAACAACTTGGGGATAAGGAAACGGCTTACGCAAAAACTGCTGACGAAAAATGCGATTTACTGCAAAAACGCAAAATCAGGCGCCCTAAGACCCTTACCTAACGGTAGCGGGAATAAATAAGTACAGAACCATTCGCAGAGCAATTAATATACTTTGCAGTCAGAGTTAGTGGGCTCTGCCGCAAAGCGCGCTACAAAGGTTATCTGCAACAATTTCGACGCGGTTGCGTGATGCGTGACTGTCGAGAAAGTAATTAAACCACCTTTTTTGTAGTGTGTGAACCACTCTTTTTTTTGCTATTCTGAGTTCAGAATCAGATTCAGCTTGAAAAAAGGAGCCTAAAAACATATTTTCAGATTTTTCCCACAAGGTGTTAGTTTTCTCAATATTTTGGGCCGTTTAAACAAAAGTGTGTGTAATATTTAAAGATAACTACTTCTTTGCAACAACAGCCTCCAGTGCTTGCATACCCTTTTCTGTGATTGTCCTGTGGGCTCTCTGCTGTCTGACAGCCTGATCAGCAGCCTTGCCTGTCAAACCATGCCGATAGGCACTCATGAAGCGCCAGGAATGGTTGATGAACCGGCGGATCACATTGTCTGGGCAAGCATCAAGATACCTGATTGCAGTATCCTTTGCCACCTGAAATCCACCACTCTTCTCAACCTCCCGGTACCTGTACTTGCACCAGCCCCAATACTAGAGAGGAGGAGTTTTTTGAGACAACATGATGTCTTATGACTCACCATTTCAATTGGGTTAAGCTCGCAATGAAACTTCGGTAAGAAGATAATTTCATGACCAAGACCTCTGATTAATGTCTCCAGCTGAGACAGCTGATTCTTGAAGTCATCCTGTTGGGAGAGAGAAGACGAGCCAGACAGCATTTCTGACTTTAAATTGGACAGACAGGCTTGCACTTGGCTTTGAGTTCATTCAGAACTGCAGCTGGAAAGCCTCGCTCAAGAAGAACATTATAAAGTCCTTTGGCTTCCCCATCCTTATTTATCATAGACTGTGGTTTTCCGCGCTGGCCTTCATAAAGATTTGACATGGGAATAATGGTATCATGCTGCCTGCGCTGTTTGCCCCCATCAGATTTATTCATTTCAAATGCTCTCAAAGCATCTTCAAGAAGTGAGGCATGAGCTGAGGACTGATCAAAGATAAAGAGTGCCTGTTTTCCAGGATGGGCAGCTTCAAAAATTCGAATGGCTTCCTTGACTTGAACCAGGAGTTGCTTTGTATCCCACCAAGGGTCACCACTGGGTCCACCACCTGGATAAATTATCGTTAGCGGCGCGAGCGCCGGTCCCCGACTCTGATCTGGGTTTGACGGTCCTTCTTGTGCAAGATGGGTTCCCAAACAGAATCTGGGAGCCCTTTGATTTCTTAATCCTCAATAAGATCCCTGGTCTGCACACTGTGGTTATGCTGTATGTTCTGGGATAGCATAAAGTCGAATGACACGTCGGACATGATAGGCCGAGAAAGTCCGACTTCAGCGTTGAAGCAGAAGTTCTTCTTGTGCAAGATGGGTTCCCAAACAGAATCTGGGAGCCCTTTGATTTCTTAATCCTCAATAAGATCCCTGGTCTGCACACTGTGGTTGTGCTGTATGTTCTAGGATAGCATGAAGTCAAAGACATGTCGGACATGATAGGCCGAGAAAGTCAGACTTCAGCGTTGAAGCAGAAGATCTACAAGCATGACGTATGAATATCCTCATCCACAAATATGACGTATGAATTATATATATATACCTAAATACGATCAGAACGGCCTGTACGAGTTCATGAACACTAAGCATCAAATCTAAACAGCCAGTTATTCCGTCACACGAGGTCATTTGCAGTGCCAAAAAATTGTTTCTGAAATGTAGCAAAAGATAAGATAGACATGCCTCGAAATACCATTTTGAATCACGTGCTTCGTTCGTAATGCCATTTTGAACACTATTGAATTATTTAATTCGCATTTTGAACCACATGCCTCAAAATGGGATTTTGAATCACATCACCCCTACTGTTCAGCCGAATATCAGGCTTGGAACAACCCCTCTGGTTGAGCGGTATGAGATTTATATTACCCATTTTTTTCAAGTGCAGAAATGATATTTCAGTGATTGGGTATGGTTTGTGTTTTGAACTCCGAAAATTTGCCGCTTATGTAATGTTCCCACGCCTTATATATGGTATTCTCTGCCAAAACAAATGCTTCTAGTGTCCCAGAACCAGCTGCTCCGGTCGGCTACAGGTGCTACATAAAGGGGTACCTGGCGATATGGCTACAAGTGATACATAGGCTACATGGCACTATGTTGTGGGGTCACTTTTTCCTGATGCGGATTAGAGAAATTTTACCTTTATCAGAGCCTGAAAGTCTTCGTTGCATGATTTGAAGTGACTCGACCCATAAACCGGCTGCGGGCGTTCTTTTTCGCCGCCACTGTATATGTACCAAATCACGACATACATATAATGATATCCCAACTTTTGAAGTTTTTCTCCAATAGTTTTGTAGCACCTGGTAGCACCTGGTAGTATTGCTGCATTTTTTCGCCACTCGCCCATAATAAGCGTCGAAAGGAACCCCGAATTTGCTTCATATTTGCCCCGAATCCCCTAACTTCGGAGTGGGTTTTCCAATATTCGTCCCAAATCCCCTAATTCTGGACTTGAAAGTCGCAAAATTTCAGCCTTCAAATTCCCTAACTCCGGACTTAGCTACAGTTGGATGGCTCACAATACATTAGGTTGGGATGCATAATGCTTATAATGCATAGGGTTTTGGTGTTCACCGAGCTGGTGGGCTGGGGTTTTATGCATTAGTTTCATTGCTTACGACGACACCTGTGATCTTCTTCGCCATATTGTCATCCAAAATCCGAGTGATCCATGGCTTAGCACCAAATTTATTGTTGATGCGTGGCACTACCTCGGTCACCGAGCAATCGATGTTGTGGCAATCCTATGAAGTTCATCGGGTGGTAGCCTCACAATCGCCTTTTTCCGATGCCATTAACTCATACACACATTTTATTTGACCTGAAGGTTAAGCTCCCGCCTCGAAGAGGCCATACCCACGTCATATCATATCATGAATTCACAAGATAATAAGCTTTTATTAGGACGAAACCCGACGAGTGAACGGAAATGAAGCCAAGAATACACCTTGTACAAGTATCCCAGACTGCGGCCAGTTGTGAGAGCTGTCACTTGATTAACTTTGCCCGACGGTTGACAACTCAGAGCTCCTGTGGTTTGTAGACTGTTAGTTACCACGAGTCTCTATAACATTGTCCAGGAGCTTCAGACGGTGCTGACGACTTCACAATGGCGTCGAGGCGTAAAAAAATCCGTAAACCTAGAAAGTTAGCATCGCGACACGATGCTGCCGTCTTTATCGTCTCGTTTCCCTCCGAGGTACCGTGTACCGGAGAAGCAGCAAACAGTGCTGGCGATCTCACGATGCCGCCGAGGCTCGCGTTCCGTCTGTCAAATCTCTCAGGGTCCGTAAACCCAGAGAGTCAGCATCGCAATGCTGCCGTCATCTCGTTTTCCCTCCGATGTACTGTGTACCCATGGTGCTGATGATCTCAAGATGCCGTCGAGGCTCGCGTCCCGAGGCTCGCGCCCCGAGGCTCGCGTCCCGCTCGTCAAATCTCATGGCCCGCAAACCCAGGGGGCAGGATGGCATAGTGGTTACCATCCCTCCAATGCACAGCCCCGGGCATAAAAGTGCTGCTTCCATAAAGCATTTTGCGCGAAGCTCGCAGGTTCGAATCCTGGTGCCCCCACCGATCTGTACGTACTACCAAGACAATAGAGACAATGACAATATAATAGTAAGATATGTATCACAATGAAGACAATAGAGCAATAAGATGGATATCACAACAATAAGATCTGTGTCAGATTCATATATACACACCGCAAAAAAACAAATCTTACCTCAGTCGAAAACGTTCGCGAAAGTGTTAGTTTAGGTTACAAAATTATTTGGCTGAAAACGTTTCTGAAACCAGTCAGTTCGGCGCATCTGAAATTGTTGCTGAGATCAATCCATTAAGCTACAGGCTCAAGAGAGCTGAACATGTAGCCGAACTCTGTACTCTCGGATAAGCTGAAATTGTTGTTGAAATAATAAGTGTCGACAACAATTTCATCCTGGCCTAAATGATTGGTTTAGGACTCGCCAAAACAGCAGCTGAAAGCAATAGTTTCAGCTACACTTCGGGTGTTCCCGAAATCACAGTCGAAACAATAAGTTTCGGGGCATGCCGAAAGTGTTGCCAAACACAATAGTTTCGGCCCAGCCTAAATTAGTCCGCAGCTGAGCGACTGCCCATCTGCAGCTAAGCAGCCGCTCACCCGCCGCTTATCCTACTGCTCAACTGCAGTTCAACCAGCGCTGATCTGCACCTCACGGAAATTCTCATCCAATTCATTTTTGGATACTTAATTTACACTTACAATCCATTATTTGTCTTCACTGTGAGACTGGCTAAATGCACTTCTGTCTATGTCGTGCGGGAAAGAAAGGAGAAAAAGCGCGTCGTCGGTTGATTGCAGATGCGACGCGTTCCTGACACGTGTCACGGTCACGTAACTGATGTGTGGCGGTCGCCTGCGGCATTTCTGCTTTTGTCCTCGCCCTCGCCCTTCCGACGCGCTCTTATCTAATGAACCTTATTGTCTCTCCCCTCAAGCTCCCCTTCGCAGCGCGACCAGCACTTAAACAACCACTGAAGCCTTCAAGTTCCTGAGTGGGCCCGAGGCGAACATGTGCGCTGCTTGCTGTCTGCTTTTCCTCTGTTTCCTCGGGTCTATAGCCGTCAAACAGCGATCCAGGCTTATCTTTCCCCCCCTCAAGAATTCAATTCTCTTCCTCGAGAACGTGGCATTAGCTTGGAAACTCATCAACGCTGTGCATCTGCCACTCATCTACCGCTCACTCGGCGTCTCCCACTTGTCTGCAAACAACTGTAGACACGACTGCTGTAGACACAATCTATCTCATCAACCATCGCTCAGCTGAATTCAGTCTGCAGCTCATCCGCCGCTCATCCGACTATCTTATAATGGGTGTCCAGCTTACGACTTCCATCCAGCCTTTCCTCTGACCTTGATCTCCGAATGAACCCGACGCTACGGCTGATCTGCAGCTCCATCGAAATCCACCATATCGTCGGCGACTCCTCCTCCGAGTCGAGCTATGTCAAGGTTAAATTTCACTCTTCAAAAACACGTCTTTTGGGAGCCTCGGTGAGCCTCCTCACTCAAAATTATTTCAGGGCGTGCAGAAAGATACATTATTCGGATTGTGGAAGGGTTTGACCCCAGGATGGATATATGTACCGGAAAAAATGAATGATCCATTGATGGGTCATCATCCAAGGAGCGACACTATACTGTAATGCCTTCAAGCGAAATCTGAGTACTTGTTCGCAAAGTGGGCGACCGGCTCAGAAAGTCGACCTGGGACTGCTTTGGAATTTAAACGGTCTTGCACGCCAGTCCAGTTACGCTTTTCAAACCACAATAGAGTCATGCGTTTCAAAATTCAGGCCGCAATAGAGTCATGTGTTTCAAAATGCGGGGCCGCAATAGAGTCATGCATTTCAAAATGAAAGCCTCGTGGAAACGGCAATAATGCCTTGAAGCGTAATCTGAGTACTGGGGAATGTTCGCAAAGGCCGGGGCTTTCCATTGCCGGGGCGAGCGGCTCAGAAAATTAACCTGGGACTGCGTTGGAATTTAAACGGTCTTGCGCGCGAGTCCAGTCACACTTTTCAAAATGCAAGCCGCAATAGAGGCATAAAGTGAAGACTCTTGAAGAGAAAAGGGCAAAGGATGGGCAAGTTCTTAGTGTCAAGCAACTCTCATATGTGTCTTGATCCGTGAAACCCGTTCAAAATCTGCATGTTGCCGAGAAAGAAATGAATCCCGAAGATATACACCAGGCTGCCATTTGGAAAGCATGACCTGATCGTGAGTGTCATCTTTTTCTGTTTCTGTGTTATTGGTCGGGCTCTACCCTGGGCACGGGGTAGCGGCTGTGGGATCTGGGTTCTGGAGTTTGGTCGGTGGGGTGCAGTCTACTCGCGTTGAAGTAGCTTGCTTGTACGCTGGGATAATCCCTGGAAACCGGTGTTCGTTATTCGGACCGTGCCGTGCACTCCTACCTACCTACAGTACCTACCTACCTGTGAGGGCATCAATCTTCACCGGGCCGGCCGGTCCACGAGCCCACATGATATCAGTTATTTTTCTTCTGCCCACCTCTTGCTGCAAGACAAGACAAGACAAAGTGGCGCCTGTGGGAACGGTCAATGTCATCTGATAAAATTCTCCGGCTCCACGTTGCGATGTGGAGATGTTGTTCGAACTGCATGAAAGTCAACCTACAATTCAACCAGGCTTAGGATACTGTTGAGACGGGTATAGGATACATTTCACCGACCTCAGGATGAAAAACAGCACTTCATAGGTTGCTTTCAATAGGATGAATAACCCTCTATGACGGGAAATTCATTCTATCATCCTCGCCATGTATGTATACATAGGGAACTCGAAGTGTAAAATTGGTCTGGCCTATACTGTATTAATTTATACAGTCAATTCTTATCGCAAAAGGCTTGAGGCTGCGCACAGCAAGATTTGGCACCCCAATACAATGATCCAAAACACGTACCAACGCCTTTCTCAAGCCCAGAATGCCCTGAATGCAACAGCCGCGGCACTGATGAATTGTCAGCCCCTGGGTCATTCAAATTGCCACGCAACTTTACTGAAGGCCTTTGAGCAGGCAGAGAGGCGATTACCGCAAAGAAGTGGAGATCGGCAGGCTCTTGGCGGGGAAATGAAGCGGTCAGGTCGCCTTAGTTTACTCGGCCGCAGATGTATAACGTCATCCGCTCATACGACTATTTTTAAATTTCCGACATAAACATGGAATTCGAGAAATCAGGAGAAAAAAATCCGAACGTCTGTGGAGGGTAATTCTAAGGATAAATAACTAGAGTACAACGAAATACCCCAATTAAAAATACTTGCCAGGAAACTGGCCATTTTTGTATAGGTGGGCCAGATGGGCCTTACGAGCGTATATCACATATTTCGCTTCCAGATAGTTTGGGATCAGCTTCGGATAGGACACCTTCTCCAGCAATTCGCGATGGGGCTTTATTTGATTCATAAAACCCTTCGCACATCTCCGTCAGGGCGTCAGTGGAATGGAAAGCAGTGCGCTTACCATCTGAACATGCTGACCATAGAGGGCGGTGATCCTTCGAACAAAACAGTTTGGTCTGCCACAGTCCAAAGCCCGTTTCTCAACGTGCGCTCACTGGAAATGGATAACCCTGGTCCTTGCGCAATTTTGGGGTGGCTCAGATTTTTTGCATTATTGTTTAGATTGAGGTCATGCCTTTGTATTGTTTAGATCGTGGTCATGCCTTTTAAATGGCAGCCTGGTGTATTCTATTGTTTAGATCGAGGTCATGCCTTTGTATTGTTAGATGCCTTTCAAAGGTGTATTGTATTGCTTAGATCGAGGTCATGCCTTTGCATTGTTTAGATCGTGGTCATGCCTTTCAAATGGCAGTTACCCCACTGATTCACTTGGAATCCCTAGCTTTATTTCCAGGAGCTATGGGGCCATATGATTCTCAAATGCCGCTTCTCAACGCTTTGAGACTTCCCGCCCGTTGAGCAAGGGCAAAAAATGTATTTAGGCCGTCCTCTGGAAGTACAAGGGACCTATTCTGAGCCCCGTGCCTCACAATGGCATTTTGAACCCTCTGCCCCGCAATGGCATTTTGAACCCCATGCCTCACAATGACATTTTGAACCCTGTGCCCCACAAGGGCATTTTGAACTTTGTGCCTCACAATGACATTTTGAACCTCATGCCTCACAATGGCATTTTGAACCCCGTGCCCCACAATGGCCTTGATGGACAACTGAAAGGTGGCACGGTCGGGCATATGGGAGGATTTAGCGTAAACAGCATGGCTCTAGCCATCCATGGCTGGAGCCGCGGCTTTAGGAATCAATTCCTATGGCTAGCTCCAAGGCTTGAGCCTAAATGGTAGAACTATGGGTGGCTGTACAATATATTACGTACATTCACATTCCCTGCTGTGCATAAGGCCACCCATGGGTGAGTACGGTTTTTCCTGGTGGCGATCCTGTTGAGGGATGCGCGGGGATGCTACATGGCGAATATCGATATCTCCGGCAGCGACGCGTTCAAGGATGTAGTGCTCCCGAATATCAATGTGCTTGACGTGAGCGTGCCCTTTCGCGTCCCGTGCAAGCGCTGCTGCACCCAAATTATCACCGTAAAGAATGGCGGGGCGGTCCTGCGACATGTGCAGCTCATCAAGGAAGCTATACATCCACATAGCTTGCTTGGAGCTGTGTGTCAGCGACACGTATTCTGCCTCCACTGTGGACAGCGCAACCGTAGCCTGCTTCTTCGAAGACCAAGAGACTGGGCCACCCGACATCATAAAGACTTCACCAGATGTCGAGCGGCGAGTGTCCAAGTCAGCTGCGTAGTCGGCATCAAACCAACCGACGGGACGAATGCCAGTCTTGATTCCGCGGCGGTAGGTGATTTTATAGTCAAGGGTGCCGCTGAGGTACGCGAGGAGGTGCTGCACGGATTTCCAGTGCGCAGGACCCGGGTTCTGGAGGAAAGCGGCAAGGCGATTGACAGAGTATGCGATGTCAGGGCGGGTGGTATTTGCAGCATGCTGAACCGATCCGACCGCCTCACGGTAGGGCTTGTCGGCCATGAACTCATGGTCTGAAGGCGTCGAGGGGCATTGCGCGGACGTGAGCACGACGCCGACAGCGAGCGGGGTCGATTTCGGGTTGCAGTTGGACATGCCATAACGCGCGAGAACACGTTCAAGATATGGGCGTGAGGAAATGGAAATGGTGCCGGCAGATTCATTGTACACGATGGTCATGCCAAGAGAAGTCGTGGTGCACGGGACATCGGTAACCTCGTAGATGGACTTGATGCCCCTCTGTGCCTCTTCTGCGGCTGCTGGGGTTGAGGAAATACCGTCCAAATCATCGGTATAGACACCAATAATTGAGGTACCCGCAGCAGATGATCTAATGCGGATGGAGGGGTCAGCGCGCGAGCGAACCCAATCGAGCGCAGAGAGAGAGGCCTCCAGATGCTCAGCCCAGTTCCGCCCGGACCATACAGCGCTGTGACGGCGTACACAGACACGCGCCGTTATCAGTGCTGATAAGATCTAACTGGGATTTCCCGAGACATCCGCCAGCAAGTCCTAAAAATTCTTATGGGAATCGCTCACAACTTAAAATTTTGAATAAGTTCCTATCCGACATCACTGGCACCCCTCGGAAACTCAACTAAAATGTTTAAGTCCTGCGGGAAGTCACCCACTTTCGCTAGAATTCTTAAATTTTGGTGGCCACAAAATATTTTCAGCAAAATATCAGTGGAAGTTTCCCTGATGGATTCTTTTGCAGAAACTAAAGAGCGGCTTCGATTTTGGTCCCAGTATACTACACCTGGGAATCATTCTTGAGCGTATGTGGAAGTGGAATGAAGACTTTATGGCGGAGGACATGCTGGTTGATATGGTACGCTCACGACGGTCGATATCAGAGCAGTACGGGGCAGCTTCGCAGCGTCAGTCTCTGCGAATCAATTATCGCCGCATGTGGCCGGACAGCATTCGTAAACTGAAATTGCTCAAGAAAGACAGGCTGATTCTAGGCTTATAGCAATCACGACCCCTTTGGGAAGACACAGACTGATTACGCAATATGGTGGCTGTGTCACCAGCCGTTCCTTCCTTTATACCACAGCCGGTGAGACCTGAATAAATCAGAAAATATTCATACATATATAAAAGCACCATTCACCCATTTTGTGCTGCGGAGGTCAAGCGATCCACACAGCCGATATCCCAATATGAGATCAGCATGAAATTTGATCAAAAATTTTGCTTCCGCAAGTTGATCACATATCATGGGCACTGGATGTGCTACTTAGCTGTAAGGGAGAGCCTCCTCTCTTTCGAGTTTTCTATGTCCTCAAATATTTCTGGATTTATTATTGAGGTATATGCACCGCAACACATTGTTTGAAAATCAGTCCGTGTCTCCCTAATGGGGTCGTGATTGCTAACAGACCATATACGGATACATCTTGATCGTCATCCGTATAGAGAGGTCTGTAACAGAGACTAGGCTGATTCTGAAGTTGTCCCTGGATTAGTTAGTAGTAGTAGATGGAGGTCATACCTATGCATCGTATCTGCGGGCGGACCTCAACATACGCACAGTTGCCTCAAACGTTTAGGGAGTCAAACGATAAGAGACCCAGCTCCCCACTTGTGATGATACTGTCACGAGCCAGTTTGAGGTGAGCGAGCACTCTTTGCCGGGCCACTGTTTCGCTGATCAGATTAACCTACAGTATGTATGTGTCAGACCGGTAAACATAACAGTCTACCCACCAAACGCGAGCGCATTCCGGGCCGGTTCTTAAATCTCCACTCTATGTAGAACGAAATTGAAATTATCTCCTTGTTTTATATATCCATTTTGTCTCGTACATCCTCCTCCCCCAGTTTTCAAGCCCAACTATACACTTGTGCTCATATGAACACCTAGTCTCGTTCATGTCCTCTAGTCTTATCCCCCCGAATGTCATCTGCTTTTTGTGTCTCATCGTGTCTCGTATTATTTCGTGCTCTTGTGTTTGTCCTTCATCTACTTTTTTGGTACTTTTGTTTTTGGCTAGTTCCCTTTTGCACACTAGTGTAGTTTGTAGCTACATAGAGTTGCTGTACAGGCTTCTCCCATTGGGGCTGCCTCGGCACTTCCCTCAGCGTCTGCGGAGTGTAGCGGGCTCAAGCTCAGAGCCTTTTGCCAATAGATCACATGAAAGATTTCCCGTCCCCCATCTCAGTCTCTCGCGAAGGCGACAAGACCGATCCCAGGGGGAATTGGATGTCCGCAAGTGAAAAGGGAAAGTAGTCGCCCGTGTTTCGTTATAAGTGTACAGCTGGTCGCCCACAGATGTATGGTCTTCCAGTGGTCTTTCTGTCTTCTGAATCGTTAGAAAAGACAAAATTTTCACGCCCTCCTGGCCGTAGTCTAAATCCATTGAAGGGTCCGATCAAGGACCTCAATTTCTGCTGTATGACCCACCGTCACCCGACGCGGCCGCCCCCGACGTGCCCGAGCCCGACCACGAGGAGCCCCCCTCCACCTTCTTCTTCCTCCTGCCCCTCCGATTCTCGAGTGGGTACTCGCATTTGAGGGCGCGGCGTTGACATTCGCTGCAAATGCAAGTTGATTAGTAAACGTTTGGAAGGGGAGCGGAACAATGATAGTGAGGCAAAATAATGACGGTAAGGAAGCGCCCGTGCAATAATGCGGGGATGAACCGCGCCAAATGCCAAGAAACCCAAGTCAAGTCGCCGCAGCGTAGCAATAACTCAACGGCGCGCGCATCCAACCCCACCGCGAGAGCAACACAAGACAGCGAAGACGAAGGTTGCCCTGACCCCAACACCCGCTGGCCGCCGTGCACCGGGCAGGTAGGCGCGAGGCAACTTGTACGGACAGCGCCGAAAAGCAACGCCCGGAAATGAAAAAAAAAAGGAAGGAAAAAAGGAAGAAAAAAAGAAAGGCAAGAGGGAAGACGGAAGACTCCGAGGAGCATGACCCCCAAACGCAAGTTGGACGCAAGACACGGACGTGTATGTAATGACATCGGCAACAGGTGGCTTGCCCAACACATTACGCGAAGATGCAGGGGCAGGCACACGAATGTGGCGATGGGGAGGCATTGAGGGACAGAAGGGTAGGAGAGGACGGGGTAGGACGCGAGTAGAACAGGGGGGAATCCATCATATCCCGCCGAAAAATCGCGTTATTGCAAAAAATGTACCAAGAAAATCTCGAAACCGAATTGAAAAGAACCGAAACGCACTTGCAAGCCCCGGTCCCACTGGTCCCACTGGTCCCACTTCCTCCCCCCCCCACCCCCACCCTCGCCTTACACGCAATCTTTCCTACCCCTGCAGAACAGACATGCGAGCAGTGGTTTCTTGAGACCACCGTTTTGAGGAGGTGTCCTTGTATTATCACAGGTTAGTCGTTGGTACGAGTGAGGAGAGGACAAGGGGAGGCGAAGGAAGGGTAGGGAGGAACCAAACATACCTTCTCCTTCCCCTTCACAACACCCTTGCTCTCCTCCGTCTTATCTTTCTCTTTCCCCGCATCCTGTCTTCCCCTCCCCCTCTCCCCACACGGCTCAGGCGACCGGCTGTCAGACGTTGACCGCGACGCGGAGTCGCGTGAATGATTCCGCCGTTTGCCAAACCCTGGACCTGGCTCTTCCTCGTCTGGGGCTGCCTCCGCGTTGCCGTCCGGAGCGGGTGGTCGAGGCGTCGGCGGGTGTATATGACTCGCTATGGGCGGATGTAGGAATCAAGTCGGCGTTGACGTTGGACACAGCCACCGCGATAAAACTAGATAAAAGATAAGAAAGAATTGTTACAGGACAGAAAACCCAACTTACCTACTGATCAGCGGACTAGCTGGATAATATCCAATCCGTCTTTTTCGCGCCTGCCCCCCCTTCCACACCCCAGAGCTTCTCTCTCTTCTCCTGCTGTTTCCTCCCTTCTCGCGCTCCAACCGCTCCCGCTCGCGGCACTCACTGCATTCCGCTGGTCCCTAGACATGCCGAAATCTAGTCCCGCCGAGCCGGCTAGCAACGCCTCGACAGCTTAGCCGAGTGTCTAGGCGCTGTCTAAGCGCTGTCTAGGCGCTGTCTAGGCGCTTGCTAGGCGCTGTCTAGCCGGCTCAGTGGGACAAGATTTCGGCATGTCTAGGCCCATCTAGGGACATCAGACGGAATGCAGTGACTGGGTGGGGTGGGGAGGGTTGGGGATCAGGAGGGGGAGGGGGAGGGGGAGGGGGAGGGACACTTGGAGGGGATGCCCAATGTGGGGTGGAGAAGGATGCGGTACTTGCTGGGGCACAGAACAATGAGGATTATGATAGACATCCTGTGGAGGCAAACTGGGGATGCATCGGCGTAGGTGCGAGCGGGCCGTACACACCCGGATGCTGCGTCGTGTACCTCGAGTGCTCGAGCGTGTATGCATATAGTCGGGGGGTCCAGCGGAAGCAGGTGGGAGAGAGGCGCTTTCGTGTGCATCTCGAGCGACACGGGCATCGACGCGGACACGGACAGGGACATGGGCTGGAGCTGGAGCTGTAAATGCGGCGGCCGGGCAAGGAGAGGGTTGGCTACGCTGAGAGCGTACTCGTGTGGGTGCGCATGCGAGTGCATGTCCATCGCATGCGGGCTCCGACTCAGGCTCGGGCTCGGGTGCCGGTGCCGCGGTGCGGGCTCGGGCTCCCAGTCGGGCTCCGACGACGACGACAATGAGGACGACATGGTCCCTGCGAGCGATGAGAACGATGAGGGGCACGGAAGGGGCAAGCGGCGCCCGAACAATGGCGAATAGAATAGCAATTTGTACAAGTACTCACTCTGAATTGACTTGAATTTCAACTTCAAATTGCGTGAATTTTATGTGAATTTTATATTGATTCTGCCCAAGGCTCGCAGCCTTCCTTCTGTTCATGCTCACTACACCTGTAATTCAGGCGAAAACAAGATCAACCGCAACGTGAAATGTCACACGAACCACATGAACTCAAACGCGGTGAATTTCACAAAACTACATATATTTGACTGACTTTTCCGATGGATTACAGGTCAAAACTACCTCAAATACCTCCATGAGATCCATGAGGTTTGTCGGCCACAGTGTCCCTTACTGGTCGCACCGGTTCGATTGCACACGGCGAGTCAGGAAATAGTACCGCCTTGATCGGAAAATCCCGGTTTTGAACGCCCCGGGCCATGTACACATAACCCGACTGATTGGGTACTGGCAAATGATTTCCAGTCTCGGCGTTCGTTATTCGGACCCTGCCGTTTAATGCTACATACCTATCAGGTTGTTTTCATGTTCACGTTGTCGCGAGGGAAGGTGGGAGGTTTTCGTATGAACTGGTTCACGTTATTTATAGGAATGAATCGGAGGCATCCACCGGGCATCCACAAATCATGATTCTGAATGGAAGAAACCTGTGCACGCTCAACATTGAGACCTTCAGTAATGAGCCGGACTGAGCCAGATAGATTTCCTTGTTTGGTTTCTCTTCTGCTGTGAGACGGAAGCACATCTCCGCAAGGCCCGGCTCTCGAGGCAACAAATGAGTTCAGTGATTTTTGTTGCAAAATGAAAGAAAGAAAGACCTTTCGCTGTCTCAGCCTTGTATATTTTCATTCCAATACCGCCAGGTTCTAGAGCCTGCCTCTCATCTTGTTCCCATTTCTCAATGAGCTCTGCCCCTACACGTCCATGCAGAGATGGGCCAGTGGGACGATAATGTGTCATGTGAGGCGTGCGAAACCCCCGCGCCCGCTGGTAAGCGCCTCGACATCCTCACATTACATCGCCGCCTCCGCCATCTGAACTTCTCCGACCTCAGGAAACTTGTTGCCTCGGGGACGGTCGATGATGCAGAGATGGGCCAGTGGGACGATAATGTGTCATGTGAGGCGTTCCTACGAGGGAAAGCGTCGCGCAAGCCGTTCCCAAGAGATGGGAGACGACGTGCTACTCGTGTTCTAGAGTTAGTGCACTCTGATATGGTTGGCTCGCTCCCGATAGACATGTGATATCTTCCAACAAAAAGAGTCCTTGGGCCTGCGCAGTGTCCCTAGTCAATGGGCGTGCCTCGACCCAACTCGATAGCGAGTCTCTGGCATCTACAACAAGTCCACATTTATTTGAGACCTGGCCCATTACTATTACATCAACGTGCACAATTTGAAACAGACTCGGTGTATGGGTAACAACCGGCGGTATTTTCAACATAGTATGCTGCCGTTCATACCAAGCAACATCTGTCTCAAATCCTGGCTACCAGAATCTCAGGGCTATCAGCTCGCGAGTTGCCGGTGTCCTAGGCTATCATGTGCAGCCTTCATCATGTACATCTGATGTTCCTTGTCAACTACTAACTGATGTGCAGTGCCAATGCCCTTATGTACGCTACATACATCCTCCCCTCTCTCAAAAAAGAAATGTGGATTAGGAAGACCCGCATAGTCTAGAACAAATGACGTGATTTACTGCAGGTCGTGATAATACGTGTTTTCTTGTCCGCGACTGTATGTCAATCATAGTAATCTTGTTCCCTCAGGTTCTCCCTCGCCCCATTTCCCGTCTCTGCCTAATAGGGACCTCAGGAAACTTTGCTTCCGGGTCGAGCTTCTCAATCTCGGCTCTGTTAATATATCCCAGGATATTGTTTCCGTTCCTTTCTTGCATGGTTCAAAAATTCTATGTTTCTTCCCGGTAGCAGACTGGGCAGGGAAATTAGTAGAAAATTGTCGGGGTAGATGTGAATGTGGGGTTTCCCTCCGAAGGGGGTCTGGATAAACATGGGGTATGTCGCACGCTTCTTGGCTTTCAGTACTAGTGTCTTCAGGCTCACCGGGTGGCACATTAGATACTGTGGACCTGTTCGTTCTATAAATACCCCCGATTTCCTTGCTGATCAAGTCGATAACTGTCACCAACGTGAGCACTGGAAAGCAATGTAATGGATCATACTCTACACTTGATTAGGCCTTGGGTACGTATGGCGCGACCAATGGTCAGGATGGAAGGCTATATAGAGATTGCGGATCAGCCCCATATCGCTTGCCAAGGGTTTGATGTATTTGATAAGTTTCTCCGTTGCTTCATCGGGGTCCATATTGAGTATGTCATCCAAGACCTCTGTAGTTTGTGGGAAGGGAATCATCGGCCACGGTATGGCGTGGAAATCAACTTGCAGGGTGGTACGAGCATAGGCCGGGATTGCCCCGATGTCCATCTTCTCTGAATCTGTATCCCACGTGTATATGATCTCACGTTGGTTCTCAGTAGAGACATCAAGCATAGGAGAAAGCTCGGGTAAAGCCCCGTGATGTTCTGAATGTTCCGAATACTTCATGAGTGTTTCAGCTTGTTGAATACTGAACGCACCAAGTTCTTGCCTTGGAGGCCGCTGAGCTTTGGACGATTTTGACAGATTCCGTGACCGGTTATTGGCGAAATTCATTCGCTGCTTCCCTCAGGTCCCTGCGCGCAATTTTTTCTCTGTCCAATCTCTTAATGTCACTCATCACTACATCTTCCTGGACCGAGCCTATCGTCGCAGGTATCAGTCAACGTTGGGAACCGATCACAGGAGCAGCCACCTTCTTGAAGATCCCCCATCTGAATATCGACGTCTTCTTGCTGGTTGTCTCTCAGATATCCAGCCCCCCCGCTCTGTGCCGCAAAATCAATCAATATTACGTAATAGATGCCGAGGAAAGAGAATGCCAGCGCACTCCTACAAACATCAAGCCTCACACTACGGCCGCAGGCCTATAATATGCCGTTCAGATTTTTAGTCATGCTGAAATGGACCAGCGCTCGTTGAATATTGAACGCACCAAGTTTTTGCCTTGGAGGTCGCTGCGGCTTAGATGGTATTGACAGATTCCGTGACCGGTTCTTGGCGAAATTGATCCGTTGCTTCATCAGGTCCCTGCGCGCAATTTCTTTTCCGTCCAATCTTTCAACGTCATGCTCCTGGACTGAGCCTGTGGTCGCAATTATCAGTCAACGTTGGGGTACCGATCACAGGGCCAGCCACCTTCTTCTTGTTGGTTCCCTCTCAGATATTTGGCCTCCCGCTCTGTGCCCCAAAATCAATCAATAGAGTCTAAGGGTAGAGACCACACTATGTAATACTTCAAGCCGGCACTGTACACCAAACAGAACACAGTGCATCATTGTTATTCTTCAGGCAGCAAGTTGACGGTATGATCTTGTTCCGTTCCAGCAACCTTGCCTTATATTGTGCGTGGGAATCTTACCTCAGCGGCAAAATTTACGACGTCCAGAACCCAAATCATGTCCAATCAATAAAACAAACATTTCTGCACTTCAAAAAAATAGGTTAGAAAATCTTGTAGTCCTCCATGAATAATGAATATTTTGAAATTCCGAAACCAAGGATGTCTCCACAGGACCTAAATACACCATTTCTCAGCTTTACTTTGTGTCTTAATATTTTGTGGCCAGAGGCCCAGAGCTTTGTCGCTGTCACGCTTTGGTCATGTGACCGCTCGTTGTGACTGACGCCTATGGTGGCGGACCAAACTTCGTGACAAACTTGGTAATCCCTACTGTGACTTCAGTTTTCACCCTAGAGTGAAGTGGGTGGTACAAATGGCACCAGAAGACGACCTTCTATCGAACTGCCGGAGCAGAACTCGAAAAATTCAAATAATGTTTTGCCCATTCGATTTCGCGCTTTTGATCTCGGGCCGGCCCCGCCGGGTGGCTGTGTCCCGCCATCAATTTCGCTTTTGCCTGCCCAATCCCGACCGATGGTGCCCACAACACATCAAGTCATTGATTGAACTTGGCCAAATGAGGCTTATGAAGTCGACACATCAATTTAAGTGGGTCAGGCTTATGCAGCCGGCGCATCTAAAGCGTGAAAATTTTGCTCGTTTTGTTTGTTTAGGGGTTCATCTTCACCCTCTTTATAAAATTATCCTGTTCTGTCTGTCCGAAGCCCTGACAAGCTCCGCTATCAGCGCTCCGGCACCACTTGCCGGGACCTGCCCTAAAGTCTTCAGCCCTCACTTGAAAACAGTTGCAGCTTCGATAACCAAAAATACATGAAAGTGTGAACCCAAGTTGTGGGCCTATGCCGGAATGTAGTGAAGGCATGTCTTGTATATCTATGTAAAATTTCGGGCAAAGGGATTTCGGCGCTGCACTGACGTTTTGACGCATGCAGCGTCAGTTAACGTCAGTTCAATTTTGCGTCAGGTGTTGAACTCACCTTCGTTGCTCTCCTTGACCTCCCATCTTCGGCAGGCATCTAAGGCAGTAATCAATACATCATGTAACATCATAATCTGTGCGAATAGACACCTTCAAGGACATAAAAAACATCGAACAAAGGATTGTGCAACGTCAATCAGCGTCAATGGGACTGCGTCACAAGCGTCACAAACGTCGATCTGCGTCAATCTGCGTCAATCTTCAGCGTCAATCTTGCACCTTGCAGCGTCAATACCGGCGCTCGCAGCGTCAATCCCGTCTCAGTCAGCGTCAGTCCGCGCCAATCGAGCGCCGTGACACAGCGTCAGTGTGACAACACTGCGTCAGTCCACCGTCAATTGCAACATTGGTCTGTGCCGCTCATGCGCCTCTCTGCGTCAGTCGTTCATCCCTCCGCACCGGATTCTTCGCATCTGGACAACTCTTGTGTTCGCACTCTCTGTTTCTTTTTTGCGAAATAGGATACCATTGTCTGATCCAGTCCCTTGCAACACTTCAACATCGCTCTAGCCGTCATTTGCAACTGCTCAACATCTTGTGGCCCATGAGAATTCACTGGGTCAACTTCTCGGTTGTGTTCAGTATTGAGTATTGAATATTGTTCAACTACTTCCTATGACAGAATTTCGCTTGTATTGCTGTCGCTAGTGAGCTCGGTTGCCGTCGTTGTGATCCCGGATAACCGCATTTGGAAAGCACAGCGATCAAAGTCTTTCGGCGTCGTCGACGACGATGAGCACGGGAAAAATTGGCTCAAAAATCAGAAAAAAAAAGGCCAACAAGGCTGCGTCAGCCCAGCATGCCGTATAACAAGTGTTAATCTGAAAGAAGGAATCCGCAGGTCGTGCGTCAACACGCGCGCGCTGCTCTGCGTCAATACACAGCCACCAACGTCAATGTTGGATTGACGCTGACTGACGAACTCACAATTTTTTTGAGATTACTGTAACAGGAGGATTCGCCGATATCCATCGGAGGTCATAGTAAGTGCCGGACTCCCTCGTTTCAAACCTTGGCGGAGTTATTCAAAAAGTAGTGTTCCAGTCAAAATGACCCTCCGGCGCATATGAACATTGGAGCCAACTGGGCTTGCAAATCTACTCTCCAGGTAGTTTCCAGTACCCAAGGGTGACATTCAAACAGCAAAATTGCAATGGTGAAATGATCGGAATCGGTACATTTGTGAAAATTCAAAACCCTTATCCAAAGGCTTCTACTAGTACTAAACAACCAAAATTGTGGGCGTGTGTTGGGGGTTCGAAAATCCCCCGCTCTTCATCTCCCTTTTTCACACCTGCTGACTGGCAGTCAACCTGTAGATTTTACTTTGTCACCGCGGAAGTATGTTCGCAACGATCTCTGTTTTAGGTAATCCTCCGTGATGACTCCGAAAACGGACCTGTCAAATTCATTGTGGGCGCTTGTTCCCACCCTTTTTCTTTCTTCTTTTCCACCACCACCCCGCCGGCAAGTCCAGTGGCATGGCCGGCTCTGATCTATACCTATTTCCGACGTCCTTTCCTCTTCGGTACGTCACTTCTTTTATTTCCTCACACCCTCGCTGATTTTTTTTCGGTTCCTTTGGATCGCGAGCTCGAGCGGGTTCAGGCTTGGCTCTACGGCGGTGCCCGGGCGCCATCTCCGGTTTGCTAGTTTGTTCCCTTTCCTCTTTGACAGTTTTAAACACCGTTTAAGTCAGCCATTTGATCTATGACGCACTCCATCAAAAATTATACGGTAAATCCGTATAATTTTTGACGCAGTGCGTCATTGTTCTATTTTTATGAACAGCAACGCGCATATCCAGTGTTTGTCCGTATCGCCTTGTGCCAGACCTGCCTTCGCGTCTGTCCTTATCATTGCTGGTACGTGTTTCACGGTGTTTGATTACCACGCCAATGTGACCTTGTGTTTGTCTGGCTTTGGGTGTGTGACTGAACATCTTGTCTCCTTACACCATGATCGACATGACTTACCTCGCTCTAATCCTCTGTCTCGTTGCTACAAATTTATCAAGGCTATGGGCACTTCTCCGTTGGCTGTCTCGCCTGATACCCCCGCCGCCGGAATCGCAATCTAGTCCCTTATTTCAATAGTCAAGGTCCGACGACTCCCTGCCTCCTGAAGGCCAATAGTTCACTGAAAATACACAGGACAATTGATTGGAATGGTTAGGATCGTTCCTCGGAATATTCGAGACAGTCCAGCTCAGAACAACACTGGAGGTAGGTCCTATTCTATTTCATTTGAGGTTAGTGACCAAGAGCTGCAATAATTTATAGGTGTCGAGACCAGTCAGAGAAAAAATACCAGACCTGTTGCTCCAAGTAGTTCGTTTGTTTTGCGCTCTTGTCGGTATTTAGGCTCATTAACCACCGCATCACGTCGCCTCGTAGATCGCTCTTCCGCGTATCATGTTTTTCTTGTGCCCCGCCTAAAATAAAGTTGTTAGTGTCAAGTTGCTTGCAGTTAATTCACTCACAGATTCGTGCAGCATTTTGAATTTTTGTTGGCTTTCATAGTATGTATGTAGTGGATGTAAGGATAGTGGGCCAGGTATATATGAGTAACCAAGATTATGTTAGATGTGCGACAAAAGCCCAAGATGGAGAGGAAAGTCATTGTGCACGGAAACCAGACGAGCTAGATTAATACAGCAGGGATGGAAGCGATAATGAGTAACAAGACGTGCCTTCGCCACGCTCCAGCAAAAGAGTTTGGATACACAACTAAGATTTCGGTATATGTAACATTCATTGTCGTTGATTCACCGGGCCGCAATCGAACTTGGGCACGGTCTCGGTGTCAACTTCTGGAGAGTGCGGTGTTGGTGCAGTGTAAAGTTGGCCATGTGATAATACTGGCCGAGTGAGATCCATGCCGAGCATGTCCAATGTCAATCCTTGGCAGCTGTTGAAAGTGGTAGCATACGCAGGTGCAAGAGGAAATTGGCATCGAAGCAATGTGTGAGTCGCGCAGCCAGCACGTATTTATGGACAAGTCGGATCAAAATGACGCGACATCATTTGGTCACCCAAATTTTACCAGTCAGTCAAGCGGCTCAAAATGTGGACCATCGCAAAGGCGATAGGAATTTCCTCGGGCATGGGTAACCAACTCCCTGGCAGTAATAACAACAGTGCGCAGAGGTAAAAAAGGTCTTTGGTTCTTATTCCGGCAAAGGATTCTTTGCGTACGAATCCTAACCAAACGGTGCAATGCTGAAGCCATTATCACAGGGCTTTCCGAGTTGGCGCCAAGCCACTCATTCCCGTTAAATATATTTAGGGATCGGTACGGGTCAACCCCGGGTCAGAAATCACTGACCCGGACCCCAACCCCGCTCTCACCCAGCCATCTGTCAATCTCCAAGGCAGTGCACCGAATGCTGAATTCTCTCACACAGTCGTGAAGTCGGGTCAGGGTCGGGGTCAAACCCGGGGGTCATTACTCCGCCATCACAAAAAAGTAACCGGAAATGGGCTGATTGCATCAGACCATGTGCACCGACTCCAACCACCTACTATCAGGAGATGCCTGAGGGCCCACCCTATGGATAGCATAACTTGTTTCAGAGAAATTGGTCCATTCGCTCAGTCTATCGTGGCAGACCCATCAGCCGTGCTTGTTGTCATACGCTGCCTCATTAACCGCAAGGGAAAATCTCTGGAAGAAAACTCTCGGACACTTGATTGAGAGCCTGGTGCTCGTGGAGTAGACTCAACAGCATCTTGAGTGAATTTCAGAACATTCAGATCATTAATTATCCAGCGTAACAGAGCTGCAAACCGTGCATTCAACTAAGGCTGTCAAATTTCAACATGCATCACCAAACACCCGAATGGGAACACGGTCCCGGAGCAGGGGTACCAGAGATAAGTCGTACGAATTCTCTACTGTCTCCTCAATGACTTTTGAGCGAGGATATGGTGGTAAATGGCAAATTTTGTGGCTAAACAAGACAACACTCTATTTGAGGACCACGCAGGATTGACTGGCTGAACATATTGGCCTGTTTCACCCCATTTAAGCATTTACTTCCTAAGTCTCTGGATATCAAATTATTGGGAACATCCCCAGGACTTCTCTCAGAAACTACTAGACCCTGTCTATACATAGCGCCACCGCTGCGCGAAACGCTTTTGGGCATTCGGGGCAAAATCATATGCAACGGAATTTCCCGATTTGTCGAACACAACCCGATTGTTCTCGTTCCCGAAAGTGAGTGGAAGGCAGCCATATCACCTAGAACACATCTCCATGTGGTTGGAAGTAAAAGTAACTCCCCAATGGCGATCACAATAGACGAATTTCCGCTTACTTTTTGTGATAGCGAGTATTTGCTGTATAGAGCTGGGTTCAGCTCATGGTGGGGAATAACATGTGTGCCCCTAGAAGCCTGGGTCCAGCTCATTATAGGAATAATATTTGATACCCTAGATGTCAGGGTTCAGCTCACTGACCTTGCTATCTATGGTAATTTTATTCCCCTAGATGCCAGGGGCTAGCCCATCAACCTTCTGAGATGGTGTAATATTATTTGCCCGATGTAGCTGGGTTTGGTTCATGCAGGTAAATAATATTTCTGCACCTGGAAGCCAGGGTTGGGCTGCTGAGAAGAATAAGATTTTATACCCTATTGGCAGGTTCAGCTCATCGACCTTTTCAAAATGCGAATTAAATTGTTCAATTATGGCACATGTAGTGTGCAAAAAATACAAAACACGCACCCTTGTCAAAAAATGCTCAGAGTTCGCAGGTAATCACACTACATCGAGTGGGGAGTCCAAAAAAAAGCATTGGAACCACGTCGGAAAAAAGTAATCACTCCTCACACTGGTGGAAGATTTCATGTTTTCAGTGAGAAAGGTGGTGCCTATAGTGTGGGCGAGCACCCTGGCGGGATTTAGTGTTACAGATTAGGTTAAATTTGTTGGCTTACCTCTGCCAGTTTGTCATGTTTGTCTCCTTCGGTCCTTTGAGAGGGATTAGCGATGTGGCCTTGCCTCGTTTGGCCACGCCAGCCGATGTGAGCACAGACTTAACACGGAGCAGACCAAATCCAAAGATAGAAGGCAACACAGCCGCTATTGCAGGCAGTTGTTGCATTGACCGCAGTTCTCGAGGACGAACACCATTGTGCGGTCTCAGAGCGATGCGGATGGGGGGAGGGAAGAACCACCGCGAATGGCAGTGCAAGTGGTGGTGACAGCATCGACGTGGACTTGCCATCTGTGTGCTCCTCGACATTCGAAAGACGCGTCGCCCGAGCAGGCGCTCCCACCGGCAGATCCTGGATCGGTGTCCGCGAGCCGCTGAGGCGCATGACGGTGGTTGGGCGCCCGGAGGCAGGAGTCAGGAAGGAGGTGCGCATGTACGGAGAGCGTCCTTGGATGGTCGAGCCACCCCGCCGAGCGGATGCAGAGTCCTCCATGCGATCCCAGTCCTCCTCGTCGCCTATACTGTTGCTGGCACTTTCACGCCCACCAGAGATCCCACTGAAGGTGGCATACACCTCGTGGTTGTCGAGGGACGCATCGGCGACGGCGAAGGGTGGTGGGATCTTGCCTTTGCCGATCCGAAAAATAGACGCGAGGGACGGATGACGAGGGGAAGCCGTTTTGAGGGACGACGGATCAAACGGCGAGAGCGGTCGATGAGTTGAGCGAATAGACGCCGACTCGGGCCCCGCGCTCGCCTTCGCCCGCCGGCTTTGCGATTGTTTCACCGGTCGATGCTGATACAGATGCTGCGCATGCAGGACACTCGACGACTCCGTGCTCACAGACGTCAAAGACACCGGAACTGGAGGGGTTCCGCCTCCATTCGTCAACGCCCTCAGCATATCCCGAATCCCACTCATCCGCATCCTGCTGCTCCGCCACTTCTGCTCCTTCGAAGGCACCCCGCCCTGCATCCCGCCCTCCTTCGACGGTAAGGTGACGGTACTGTTCATCGCATCGCCCCGCCGCCAGTCCCGATTCACGGTCGCGCTACTGCCCGTCGCGGCCACAATCTCTTCGGGGATATCCTCCGCGAACGACTCGTCGGGACCGCCCGGTGTGGGATTCAGCATTTCCTTGAGCAGGAGTAGCTGCCGTTGACTGAGGTCGTTACGTTTCGTCGACGCCCTGCACGCGAGGTAGTTCGGCGGTCTCGCAAGCGGCGGGCACGGGAGACTCGGGGTCGTCGTCAACGGCCCAGGGGACGGAGGCACCTTGGCGGCGTCCTGGAGCGCAATCGCCTGCTCGCGCTTGCTCTTTAGACCCTCACTCCGGCCCACGGACTGCTGCATCGCAGGCGCCGACGTGCTCGTTCTCGGCGGTGACGAGGAGCTTCCACCGCCACCAAGCTCGATCAGCAGCTCCGCGCACTCCCATGAGATGCGGTACTTGGAGTTGATGGTGTAGAACGCGGAGGTGAGCTGCTTGTACGCCTGCTGCGATTGCTGCTGGATGGTGGGGGAAGGGGCGTCAGTGGACGAGGAGGTGTTGGAGCAATGGCGTTTGAAGAACGTCGGCGATGTGCAGGCGGGGTCCTTCTCCTCCTTCGACGGATGGAGGACGTGCATATCGAGGATCCCCTGCACCTCCGACGCGAGCGTCTGGTACGTGCCTTGTAGCTCTTTGAGCTCTGTCGGTGATTCGTTAGCGCTCCAACGATAGAAAGGCATAGAATATACCCTCGACATTCCGCGCGAATTCCCGTACCATGCTCAAGTCTCGCCGCAGCCCGACCTGCGCCTGGCTGATGCGGGCGGGTATTTTCAAATCACTGAGAGAGCTGCGACGCATCGTCCCGGTGCCCACCGCGGCCGCTGCGCCGACGACAATATTCATTGCCGAGGACCGGCCCAGCGACACCGACTGTGGGGACGCCGGCGGCTTCGAGGTCGAGTGCGACTGCAAGGGCGGGGACGATGCCGTGGAATATGGCGTGAGTGAGGGGGATGAGGAAGAAGCCAATAAAATAGGCGAGGCTAAGGAAAGTGATGCGGGAGTGGACACGAGCGAGAACATTGCGGGCAGGATATTCAGTTCCCGAGGCGTGGCGATGTTGATGGGTGTAGTCGCCTTCACAGACAGCGGCATCGGAGGGAGGCCGTCGATAGAAGGCTTCTCGCTCGTGCTCTTCTCGATTTTGCTCTCGTTCTCCTTCTCGTCGCTGGACGCCGCAAGGGCAGTGACCGACACGCCGCTCTTGGTACGCTTGTGCCGCTGTCCGACGAGACTGATCGACGGCCGCCCTAATCCCAGCACCCCGTACTTGCCAGGGCTGGCGTTCGACGTCACATTCAGGTTCGCAGTGGGCGTCGCGTTGTCGGCCCCCTCCGCGTTTCCATTCAGCGGCTGGATCGCGCGTCGGAGACTCCGCCGCTTCACGAGCTTCGTCTTCCCCTCCTTCCCCTCCCGCTCATTCTCGTCGCGCTCCCATGCGGCGTCGGCGTATAAGGTCGCCCACCCGCGCTCATATCCGGTCCTTCCCCAGCGGCACCCACACCGCCTCCTCCTCCGGCGGTGATGTCTCGGATGACATCGAGCTCGGAATCTGCGGGAGAGGAGTCAGTATACAAGACAATAGAGCAGGAGAACAATGGAGGTAGAAAAACAGATCGAAATGATCCAAATAAAATACTGCCATAAAACTATTGGCAGAAGACTCACCCCCCATCCCTTCGCTCCCGACGCTGATACTACCGCTCCCGAACCCCCACCGCTTCACGCTCCCAATGCGCGCAAGCCGCCCGCGCGACGCGTTCGCGCCCTGCACGCCGTAAGGCGTGCTCGCACTCGAGCCGTTCGGGTGCGCGTTGGAGTAGTTGGTTGAGCTGTTCGGAGCGCGCGCGCCGCCATGCGGGCCATAGATCGCACTCGCCCCGCCCCCGCCAATGCCGATACCGTCCTCGGCATCCTCCTCCGCCGTCTCCTCATCCTCCGAGTTCTCCCGCCCTAGCCCCCCGCCCAGCCCCGTTCCCCTCCTCGGCATCTCCCGCATCTCCCCAGCTCCGCCCGTCCCAGTCGGCCGGCTCTTCTTCCGCGACCACCTCCGCTCACGATGAATTGGCGGACTCGGCGGCAGCCCGCTGAGCCCCTTGGCCGCCCGCCCCAGATGTCTCACGTGCGGCCGCGTCAGCACAGTCGTGCTCCCGGCACTTGTGCTCGACGCACTGCAGGGCTGCTTCGCGCCGACGGGCGGCGGGAGGGAGAAGCCCGAAGAGGCGCCCGCGGTGCGATTTAGATGTGAATTTGGTGCAGAGTCGGCGTCGTGTGCAGAAGACGAAGACAACGCATCGTCCGTGTCGTCCTTCGCAAAGTCGTCGTCCCAGTTTTCTGTCGTTTCGTGGGAGGAGCAGTGTCGGACGTGCGCGTGCGGTTCGTGGTGGTGGTCTTGGCTTGGTTGTTGGTCTTCAAAGTCGTCGTCCCAATTCTCCGAGGCTTCTGTAGACGGGAGGTGAGCGTGAGATGTCATGAGTAGTAAAGCGCACGAAGGTCAAGGGCGTTACGACCCACGATCAGCACTTGCTCTTTGTTGTCGTGGGACATGATGCCGTCATGCCGATAAGGCGGGTAGAGCCGACAAGCGGCAGAGCCCGCTACCATGAATCTTCCCGTCTTCAAGCTCTGTCAAAGATAGATCCAAAATTCGAAGGCGACCCAAAACTCGCTCGGTCGATGCGGCAGTGCATAAAATTTCCGATATCATACATACCCGAGTCCTCTTCTTTATCTTGTACCATGAGGATGTCTTTCAGTCTCTATGGACAGAGATCTGTGACACTGTTGAGAACAAGCTGCATAGATGGGAATGTTCTGTCTGGATCTTGATCTCGGCTGGGTTTAAACTGGGAGGATATGGAAGCGGAATTCAAAGGGATATCAGAGAACGGCAAAAAGAAAAAGAAAAAAGAACATCAACTTGGTGCATTATAATTTATGTGTACCTTTGCTTCAGTATTTTGAGGCTGATTTCTAGGTCATCCAAAGCCACGGAAATGAAAACCGGGCGGCACTGTGAACATGACTGGAGCAGTAAAAGCGAATAGAAATATATCATGGCTCGTCCGCGAGGTTGACCACGCTACAGTCTCCGGTTTGCTCATCTGTGATGCACGCACTCAGTCCGATATTGCGGAAATAATTGAATAAAGTAGCGCAAAGCAGTTTCCTGGGTTTGACGCAGCAGAGAGTCCAAATGGGCCCTGGTGTTCACACTGAAGGACACAGCTTAGCCGGACTACGTATCAACAGTCAGGATTACCTGGCGTGAAAGGTGCTTATCATCAAAGCCGGAAACAGATGTTGGATTTTGCCACAATCCTGACATTGCCAAATCTCGAGATTCAGACAGTGGTTGGGTAAAAAAGTATGATACTCCTCGTAATCTACACTAAGTATTGAAAGCAAGTCCATACCGCCAACTATGGTTGTTGCCTTGTCAGAGTCAAGAGTGATACGCAAATGCAAGAGATCGGATCCGGAACCCGAGCTTGGGAGTACATTAGCATGATTAAATACCGCAGAAATGTGGGGCTCGCACCCTGTACACGGGGGACCCGTACCGGACCCGGAATGAGGCCCGTATGTAACTGGGCCTTTTTTTCGCCCTCTACAAATAATCCCTCCTCAGGGCAAGGCCATGGTAATGACAAGGTGCGGCGCTCGTCGAGGTTCAGTAATCTTTCTCTGAGAGGAGGAGACCCTTAACCTTTCCCTGGGAGGAGGAGACCCTTGAGGCGCCGGGGTCTCCTCCTCCCAGGGAAAGGTTACCGGCGCCTTCGGGATCTCCTCCCAGAGAAAGGTTTTTTGAACCCCTACAAGCGCATTCCAGCTTCTACGCAGTTATTCCACGCTCCTTGAAAATTTACAGTGCTCCTCTCATTTAAACAGCACTAGGTACCGGCTATGCGGGGATAATCGCTGGATTCATAGCTTTCTCATGTCTTTTGCAGCATCATCAAGCCGACATTCCTACATCCATATGACGCTTCTGCTCGATTGTAAGTTTGCTGATTCTCGCACTCCGGCAGAAGTAAGTACAACGTCCGCCATGAAACAATTCAGTCACTTTCACTGAAAGTTATTTAACGATGAGCGAGCGCACTGGGAACCGGAGCCCACATTCATGCGCACGCTCTGAGTCACCGACACCTACAAACAACATCGAGTCGTAATTTGGCTTTGGTCTGCTTCAGTATTCTCAAAATACTTTCTCCAGGGTCGTCGATGACATCAAATGGTTGCTTGGATCTGGAGAGTTAATCAGCTCCGATCACACGCAGTTCACGGGTAAGTCTTCTTAATAGACAGGTTGTGCAAAGCCGCATGATAAACCGAGGGTTTTATGAGTGTATCTATATTCATTTTGATGAAGTACTAGTAAATTAGGTGCTATACCGTATATTGAACCACTTACCAACCATAATGTGCATCATTTTGATGTCATTATTTGGCTTCTCCACAGCCGCTGTGCGGCTATGGCCGTGATGCTGCCAAAAAAAAAGGCCATTTCCCACACTTGCTCCACCCGCCTGATGCCGGATCAATAACCGACAGCTTCCAAAGCACTCTACGGCATCTACGCAAGGATCAAATACATCATTGATAGGAAAACAAAAGCCGCATGCGGCCCATGCGGCTTTTGCACAACCTCTCTAATATCAAGATTTTGGATTGATGCAGCATCACATAGCAGGTCTGAACCTAGCATAGTACCACGCGGCGCCTGAACTGAGATAAGTTCAACCCAAGGAACTCCAACCGTATCCTGGTAAGCATTTTCAGTTATTGGACAGATTCTATCTGTATATAGATGGACTTTGGCACCCCCACTCTATCCTCCCGCTTATGTTGTTGTCTGGTTGGGGTGTCCAGCTTGCAACCTTCCTCCATCTGTTTGGGCACTGCAAGATTGAGGCCACAGCCTGACAAGCTTCAACCTCTGTCACATCGCAAATAGTAAAATTTCCGCCTAGACGGACATTTGGAAGGAAAGTCTCAGTTTCCATGTGAAGGGAAAGATGGGAGGATTTTTCTTGTTTTTGATGTCCGAAAAGGTCATCGGAAAGCATCACTTTCCTCTCCAATTTCCTAATTCCCCTGAAACAGATACTTCCCGCAGCTTATGAAAGGTGGGCGGAAAGTACCACTTTCGGCGCACATATCACATGAGCTAAATCTTATTGTTTCCGCCAAACCGGCTGAAAGCGACAATTTCATTGTGTGTGATGCTTACCGGAAACAGCCACTTTCAGCATGTTTGCTGGAAACAATGAGATTGCCTCGATGGGTCGACATGGTGGGCACAAACATCCGCTCCACTCAGTAAACACCGTATCCAGCAGGATTTTCGTCGGTAATTGTTGATCCATTCCTCTCATTTCCGTTACTGAATAAGCATATTCCGGCAGTCCCGCAGGACTACACAGCGCCGAGTCGTCAATGGCAGCCTTTGACTCTGATATATACATTTTTAGAGGTCCATTTGCAACCTTCAGAGTCCCTTGGATGTACACTCCATACACAACCAATGGAAGGTTGCAGTCCTATGGTGCGGGTCACCTAGCTGCCACTAGCCAAAATTAGTGGCCAAATCGGCCGGAGAAAAAAAAATTGAATCAAGTGTACCTCCGAGTCGGATTTCAGGGCACATTAGCCATCGCGTTTCCGATCAATTACGGTGACAATTTGACAAGTAGATACTAGAACCTGTCTAGCGCAATTTTGCCCATATTTACGGCTCAAACCGAGCTTTTTGAAAATATACAAGCGGTCGACGGCGCTTCGCGCCGTCTCCCACTTTTGAAAGGCCACTATTTCAGCCTCGAGTCCCCTTAAGGCCTAGACATTGGGAGAAATCGAATGAAATTTCCCTAGATTGGTCTCCGAATAAAACTGAGAGTTCCTCCGACTTGAGGCTCCGAGCTGGGCAACTCTACGGCGAGGAAGCCAGACTGAACGGCATACCCGCAGTGTTCAAAATGTGATTGCCAATAGGGTCGTTCACAGTAAACTTTTTTGCGCCCTTTTTCGTTCCCTTTTTCCCCCCTTTTTTCAGTTTCCCATCGACTTTCACCAGATTTTTTTTCCCTTTTAGCATCTCTCGACGACAAACGAGACTCAGACTCGGATGTTTCCCTTGAAGAATCCAAGAATGAAGACTCCGTGCCCAGCTTCTCGGCTGATGCCTCTGACTCTGATTCTGATCTCCCTTCCGACGACGACACGATCGGATTGGACTATGATGATTGGATAGGGTTTGACGAAGTCCTCGATAATGAGGAACCAAAGTCCCTGGAGGAGATGAGAGCAGAACTGGATGACGTGTTGTATGCAGACGAGGAGCAGGACCTGTGGAAAATGCGTAAGTCATTTCATTCTACTATTGCCCTGTCTGTCTTCATTACGAATGTAGGAAATGAAATTCTAACAGAACAAGACCGAGACAACATTCACGCCTTCAAATTGGTGCTTTTGTCGAAAATGCCTCGCGCTGCATTCGCTCATATGCGCCATGCGTTCAGCCACAAGATGGATATCAGCTCGCACTATGTGATGATTCACCGCATTGCCCTCCTTACTCGCGTGGAACCCGAGTGGTACCACTGTTGCCCAAATTCTTGCATTGCGTACACTGCTCACTACGCCAAACTCATGCGCTGCCCAATCAAAACCTGCCAAGAACCTCGGTTCACGGGAACCAACAAGCCGCGCCGCTTGTTCTGTTATCCGCCTATCATTCCTTGCCTCCAGGGCTTTTTCAACAATCCTAAATCCATCGACACTCTCTCGTACAGACACAATTACCAGCATCGCCCAGGCGAAGTGTCGGACGTGTTTGATGGAGTCCGTTACACGGCTATCCCGGAATTCATCGGAATTCAACGATCTGCAGGATCGTTGAAATCCAATGGATCCATTTTTGATGCCATTCGTTTTTGTGTGGTGAGTTCGCGGGCTACACACCGAGGGGTAAGGGGCTCAGTTCCTCCTACCTTTCATAATTTTCGAACTCCAGCAGCAAGCTTGAAAGAAAAAAGTTTTTTTTTTCGGCAATCAATTCCTATCGAATTTCAATGGTTTTGCAGATCGTAGAATTCCAGTGGAAGCCGGGATAGCCGTGTACCAAACACTTCGCACGCAGAAAGTTACGGTCGATGGCAAAGAACTGCCCCATTGCTATTTCTATGGGAAACATGATATTGCCCTTGGCATCTGCCTCGACTCATACCTCCTGTTCGATCGGCGACGCAAGGGCCCATCAGCGACTTCGATTTTAGCTCTGAACTACAATATTCGTCCCGAGGTTAGCACGCATCTGGGAAGGCACTTGAATTGCGGTGTTATTCCGGGTCCGCATGGGCCAAAGGACGTCTACAGCTTTCTAGTTCCGTACGATAGCGAGTGCGCACGCCTCGCTAAAGGCGTCCCGACATTTGATTGTGTCACTCGGTCCATTTTCGACTTGCATGCGTACACCATCCTCGGCATGGGCGATATCCTAGCCATCGAGAAGATCCTCAATATCAAGGGCCACAATGCCTTCTGTCCCTGTCGATCCTGCAGGATGAAGGGGGTGAGAAATCCAAGTGGCGCGACAATATACTACATCCCGTTCGCTCATCCGGATGCTCCTGGAGCGCCACGTCGTTCATGGAACCCGGCACATCTTCCTCTACGCGAGCACGATCATTTCATCGATGTCGCAGAGCAACTGGAGAATCTCCGGACCGCCAAGGCAAAAAAAGATCTGGCATTTCATGAAGGAATCAAAGGTCTCCCCGCCTTACGCCGCGTTGGCTCTCTTGATTTTGCACGTTCCTTTCCCTGGGACATTATGCACTTGTTCTTCGAGAATATCGTCCGGATCCTCGTGAACCTCTGGAGTGGGAATTTCAAAGGCCTTGACGTCGGCTCCGAGGACTACGAAATTGCGGCGGAAATCTGGGAAGAGATTTGGCAGGAAACGGCGGAAGCGGTGAAGCATATACCAGCGCAATTTGTTCGGTCGATGGCCGACGGGCCCGGGAAGTTCACAGCAGAATCCTGGTGCTTTTGGTTCGTCTACATGGCGCCAATTCTTCTCAAGGGACGGTTTTAAACATGCAAAATACCACGATCACCTCTGCGATCTCACGCGAATAATCAAGACGTGCATTGACTGTCACCCACACTCAAATCGATGATTTAAGAGCGCGCATTATCACTTGGATCGAGACTTATGAACGGTGAGCCTTCCCTGAATGTCGTTTAATCTGTCTCAACACTGTTCAGATTTTATTATCAATACGCGGAGGATCGCCTCTCTGCATGCACACAGACAATTCACGGCCTGATCCATGTCCCTGACGACATTCTTTTTTGTGGGCCCAGCTGGGCAACATGGACATTTTGGATGGAGAGGTACTGTGGCTTCCTCAAGGGCGCACTTCGATCCAAAAAGTCCCCGTGGGTAAATTTGAACAATATCGTACTCAATACTGCCTATCTTGAGCAGCTTAAAGCGCGGTTTGATCTCACGGAGGAGCTCTCTTTGCCTACGCCAAGCAGGTGCCTGATAAACTCGTGCTGTACATCGGTGAGTTTCGACAAGTTGGTTGGCCTGACATCCAAGCCAACCTCGCATCCAAACGTCAGATGCGGGTCGATACGGGCCATGTATAGTCGAGTCCCCTCAAAGGGCGGCAGGCATCCTATCATAGACTTGGCTGCAAACGTCGTGTTCGCCACCGCTCGCGCCTTTGACGCTTTCTTGATGTAATGACCCACGAAGATGTCGCGGTCAGTGGAAGTAAAGATCAGGCCGACAAACTTGTAGCTGTTTACCAGCTCGATGACCGTTTCGACAACTGTCATGACTGGTATGATCCGCGGTAACTCCCCAAACAGCATCCACACCGTTTTCGTCGCGCTGATGACCATGAAGTTCACTCTACACCATCCGAAGAAGAGGTTGATCTTTCGCTGCAAACCGGCCGCGGTCGTGGAGCAAAGTGCGACATCGTCCGCCTGCTCCAGATGTTATATAGGGAGACCGTTGAGGCAAATGTCATCTGCATCGGGTCCGAATACGTCGGCGAGGTCGGCGAAATAGATGTTCCATAAGATGGGTGAAGCAGTGTCCCCAGTGAGCACTCCAATCAGCGACTTGAACGCGGTCACCTCCGAGTCCTGTTTGACGACATATGACATGCGGGCGTAAAGCATACACAGCCAGTCGAAGAGAGGGCCAGAGACGCCTACTGCATACAATTTCATCCATAGCGTGGGGAGGTCGGTCGATGGAAAGGCGTTTGTCAAGTCCACAAAGGCGACGTACAGTGGTTTGCCTTCGGATCTCGCGTGGTCAATGGCACATCGGAGGATAAAGCTGTTGTTATGCGTGCGGTACTTCTCGCGAAATCCGTTTTGGGAGTCTGGGAGGATCTTGTAGGTTTCCGCCCACTCACGGATGCGCAAGTCGATGAGCAGAGTCAAGCACTTCAGTAGGCAGCACTCCAGGCCGACTAAGCGATAGCTCTCCGGATCGTCGCTAGACTTCCCCATCTTCAATATCCCCACGAGGATCGTTGTAAACCAATCCTGCGCGCCCGTCTGCGTGGGAGAATAATATTATAGTGCGCTGCATCCTGTGCTCTGGGATCAATAGACAGGATGCGTACGAGCCGCATACGGCTTTTGGCACTTGTGCAAAGCCGCAGCGGCTTTCCTGTTTATTTTGAGTCAAGCACTATCATTGTATTCCAGAGCTTCTATTCGACGCCTGAGACAAGTAAATTTTCAGTAGTGTGGAAATCTTTCACGGAAAGAGCTCGAGAAACCCCCTTTTTTTCACTTTTTCGCTTTCTCTGCGACGCCAGTTATGTAAAAGGCATAGGACTACCCGTCATCACAAAAAGGCACCGGTCATTTTGCATACGGCCGCATGCAGCCAGCGGCGTACGCTTGTCGCTGGAGAATTGCTTCACGACTGGCGCTGCCTGCACTGGGACGAATGTGCGTGTGCGAACGTCGAAAGACGTATGTGCTTGTCGTCCGCTGAGTGACGCGTGCGGCGTGAATTGGTCGCCTGCACATCACCGACTCTTCAACTAACTCTCTCATTTGGCCATTGTGATGGCGCTTACAGGACGCCGAGAGCCCATGAAAGACACAAAAGTCCCCGTATGTTTGAAGGCCATCATACAGGCTGGCCCTGAATGTCGGAACGCCACCCCTATCTCGCATTTGCACACCTACTCTCACTAACATGGCTAGCGTATCCCGTATTGTCACTCGGGTTTGTTATTCTGAATCTTCAGTTTGCCCTTTCGGCAGTAGAAGCCAATGCGCAGAATGCAAAATCGGCCCTTCTATCCAGCTGCTATGCGGCCCAAGCGGCCTCCAGTGCCTCTGCCAGTCTTCCTCGGTATATTGCAATATCTGTCAACAGAAGTTACTCGATAGCGGTCAATGACTCCCTTCAGGCTGCCCAAGCTGCTTTGGATTTCTCTCTCACTGTCCTTGAGGCGATTGTCGATTTTTTCGTGGACACCTATCGCTCAACCTTCCTCTGCTTCCTCGAGCTTGTCATACAGGCCGGGCTTGCCGTTCTTGCGTCTGCTGCAGCAGAGGTTTGCGACTTTCAGTTATTCCAATGGTCATATATCTAATAAAAGTCACAAGGCAACAACATTTGTTGAATCTGCGGCTAGTAACATCGCAAACGCCATTCAGCAAAGTTTTCTGGTGGCGATATCGGGAATCTAAGGTGGTATTTCTGCTGCGAACAAAATTCCAGGGATAAACATTCCTACTCCAAGTCTATCTCCACCAGACATGAGCTCTCTGGAGAGTCTCACGCTCCCTACCACGTTTCAGGACGAGCTGAGTAATTTGAGCAGCCAGCTTCCTACCTTAGATGACTTGAGACAGGCCTTGGATAGTTTGTGAGCCATGCTGTCTTTTTCAACACACTTTTTTGGTACTCATCCATGGGACTGACAGCATCGACACGCCATTCTCCGACTTGAGAGCCCAAATAAATGCAACCTTTGCATCCCTTTCCACCGATCCTTCACTTTTTCCCATCCCAGATCCTGCGACTCTGACCTTCTGTGACCACTTCGATACCTCCGCGATAGATGACCTCAGTCTTGACCTAAAAAAGTTTGCGACATGGTGTACAGTGGCAATGGTACTGGTTGCCCTGATAATGATCTTGACAAACGGGGTCTGGCTGTGGTATCAGGACCGGCTGCGGACAAAACATTTACTGGAAATCCGCAGTAAATGGAACTTTAATGTGGCTCCGGTTGGAACAATGACTGACACCCAGCTCCTCTCAATGCACTCGGGGATATCCCATCCGGCGTTGTGCATGATATCGAAAAAGCTTCGTCTCTGGCCATCCTTCGAATGGCTTCTCCTTTACGTGTTCCATCCACCCCCACTATCGTGCCTGCTCATTGGGATCTGTGGCATGGCTGTTGTGCGGGCACAGATCTGGGCGCTCAATCGACTCCACTCGGACTACTCTGGAAGAATTTCCATCGTAGTCAGCACAATTGCTGACGTGATATCCGCCTCCCTCAATGAGAGTATCACCAACCAATCTGCGGAGTATTCGATAACCTCGATAACCCTGAACTCACACATCGACAAACTTCAAACTACCATCAATGGTGGCGTTTTCGGGTGGGTCAATACCACTACGACCGTATTGAATGACACTATCGCTGGAGCCTACTCCGATGTTCAGAATGCATTGACAACTGCATTCGGTGGGACGGTGTTAAACTCGCCAATTCAAAATTTCATTCAGTGCATCTTGGGCAATAAGTTGACGAGATTGAGGCGGCTTTAGCATTCTTGCAGGCCAATCTCGTCATCGATATACCCAGACTGAACAGTAGCGCCCTGCTGCTGTCAGACGATGCAATCAATGAAGTAGTACAGACAATCGCCAACGATGCGGTCGGAGGGACCGCGATAAACCCAGCAGGATTAGTAGGCGACCTCGTAAATTCGTACAAGGAGACTTTACAGAGGGGGCAGTCGATGTATGCGATATTCGCAGCAATCTGGGTCGGTGTTGTGGTCCTTGGGGCTGGCTTCATAGTTTTGGGAAAGTGTAAAGGTACGCGGGCTATCACAGGTCCTGAGTCGTTTCGCTAAACTGAATGGAATTCTAACAGAAACCTGGGAGACAAAGAAGGGGTTATGGAGCCAGGATTCTAATTTTGAGGGGCACAAATTCTCGAAGGAGCTGTGAAAGAAGGAGCTGTAGCAGCATGAACAACAAGAGACAATGGTGTCAATGAGGCATCCGAACCATAGTGTGGTCATTCACGAGCAGCCACTATAGAAAGAGGAACATGGTGGTCAAGACCAAGAAGAGAAGATACATGTACATATGGTCGAATGATGTGCACTGAAGAAGTGATCAGTACAATGAAATGGACAAATATCTTGCCGAGGAGGATATTGAAACTCCAGTAATGAAAAAACCCCTGCTATAGACGGCATCCGATACGAATTTCTCAAGACGTGGACATCGAATAGTGGAATGCGCTTCCCGCGACCTGCTACTGATGCAGCTTCAAGTTGATCCGAATCTCTGCATTCTGCCTTCACCGTGAACTCTACCTCCCGAATTCTTTGGTCTTCACTCTTCGCTATCCAATGGTACGCTGCGCTTCTCATTCCATGCTGTACAAGACGGTTCATGGCCTCGTCTGAGATATCTAGAACTGATCTGCTTTTCTCTGCCAGGCTGTTTAACCCCGGGTCCAGGGTTCGGAAGAAAGCTTAAATCCGTCAAGTGCTCCCTTATCCCTGCCAAATGCGGGGAAAATGTTGAATTGAGTGCATTGGGCTGTTCAATTCCGAGGCACGGGGTTCAAAATGGCGAGGAGAGCCACAAGACGCGTCTGTTTGGTTCATGTCAACGAACGATGGTGGGGGTTGTTGAGGAAGGTGCACGAGTAGCTTGTACTATTCTCTCTGCAATCCCTCCTCGTTGTGCCACACTACAGTGCTGAATAGTGTACAGAAAGTCGCGGCGTCGCTCAATGTCACGCTCGACAGCAAGCTTGTGGAGGAGCTTTCTGGTCAGGCCCGTCCGTTCGAGGGTTTCTTGGAGTGCTGAAGTGGAAATGTGGATGTCGTGGTGTATGCGGAGCCACCATTTCAGTCCGCTAATAAAGCACTGAAGCTTCGCTGGGGCGACTCAGAAGGAGGCCGTACCCTCCCCAACGCTGTAAATGAGCGAATTCCGCGGTGGAAGGACGGCCTCAATCCTCGCCGCAAAACCTAGTCAAGCACATCTTCTTGGGCTATGAAATACTTTTCTGCAATGTGCGTGTGTACTGGTAGTGTATTGTTTATCATGTATCTCCCATGATCGTACTAGCTCAATCACAACGCCTCAATCACAACAGTCTTCTTCTTGCTCGCGCACGACTTTCTGCGGGAATCCGCCACTTTTTCTGTCGCTCCTAGCCATTTGAAATTGAATGTGGGACTGGGCAACGGTCGTCAAATCAGTGATTTGTTTGTGCATATTGAAAGATGGAGGTGCACTGCCAAAATCGATCCCCGCGACGCCGACACGTTTTTGAGGTCGTCCTGCCGGCGTGCCGCCAGACCCCGAAAGCCTAATCACATAAATTTGTGATGCCGATGTTTTGGCCGAAGCAATTTGTGAGAGCCTAAAAATTGCCTCCGCTGTAAATCTCTTCAATACACTGTCATCAATTATGCAAAGAGCTGTAAATGGAAAGTGGGCACTTTCAGCTTGTTCTCAAAGACTTTTTGGAGGTATTGGAGACGCCATGGGAGGTTAAAACACGAGGGAAAGAAAGTTACAAGCTGTTCTAGGTGGAAGCCGCGTTGTTTACCTGTGATGTATTGGACCGGTGATGCTGGTTACAAATAGCCTGTTTGGGACAATTTATGCGTATTGGGATTTCAAACTCCGATCGACCAGCCTGTCTATCAACACAAAGATTTCGATACAACAGACTGGATTCGAGCCTAACGCTATGCATCAACTATGCATTATGACCTGCGCAACTGTAGTGCACAATGCTCATAATGCATCGGGTTTGGACATCCATCGATGCGCAAATTCACACTGTAAGGGTGGTTCATAATGTATATTGCTGGTAATGCATTAGATTCGGGTAGACTCGCGACCAGTTCGTTTCCCACACACTGATCACAATGGCAAGAAAGGTCAGTGCTGGGTAACGACTGGAACATTTGGTCGTCATTTTGGCTGATGGCACCAAATGTTATTTCGGACTTGGTATTTTCACCTCTCATCTACTTTTCTGAAACTTCAGAACAACGCTTCAAAGATCTCAAGTCATATAGAGAAAATGTATCATTTTCAATTCAGATTCAGATGAGCAGCATTTGTTTTGGGGGGAGGCTACAATCTTGCGCCGAGCCAGGTGTAGACTCGAACTGAGTATGTCAGGCTGCGGTAGAGGAGGATCTGATGAATTTAGAGCGTGTAATAAAGCATTTGTATGAAATGCCATCGCATTTTGGGGACCAAAGCATGTTCTGAGGGCTAAACAACCGAATTTCAAAGGTTTTTGATTCCTGTTGCCTGCCGGATTCGAACGCGCGACGCTCACGTGAAAATATTACACCAGGGATCCGCCGGTGCGAAGCAGAGCGGGAGAAGCCGAAAATGACATCATCCCATTGTAACCCATATTGAGGGTAAATCAGCTGCTTCCATCGTCTCTTTTTACTGAACTTGAATTCTGGTTCCTCTGGCTCTTCCTCGTCCTTGTCATTTGCTTCCGGAGATATTCGATGATTCGATGATTTGATGGGTTCCCGTCGTCTCCAACAGCAAACCGAAGGAATTCCGAGTCCGCGCCGTCCTGTGTACCGGCCGGGATGTATGGGAAGAGATTCAATGAAATCAATGAAAGTGGAATGCACCGCCGACCGGAGGTAACTGCTTGAAGTTTGTGACAGTCCATATTGACTCGATGATGCGAGTTTGGGTTGACTATTTGCTTTAGAGAGCTTGATGCTGAGGAGACTTGAGAAGAAACAGCTTATATTGGGCTTGAAATAAGGGCAAGGGTAGATTGAAGTCTTGGAGAACAGAAACCTTGAACAAAAGGCCTTGAAGAATGAGGCTTTATGGAAGAATGGGTTTGAGGTAGGACAAGGGAGTTGCAGGTGCGACAACAGCTAGAGAGGAAAGAGCAGCAACGGGCACCACTTGAGCCTTGAGCGAATGGTGAGGAGCTGGAATGCATGGACAAGCTTGCGTGAACCGGTTGCTGCTTGAGTGGGCCGTGGAGAGGGTAGCGAGCTGGAAGAACGGCGAAGTCGGGCGTACGGTGTGTGGGTGAGTTTTAATTCATCAATAAATCTGTGAAGTGTTGAAAAAACGCGTGGCCGCCATTTAATTGCTGACTTTTCCAACTGTTCTGAGAGTCATCGTAAACCAGTTCCCCTGTTTATTGCTGCATTACATTGCTTTGAAAAAAAAAAGGGTTGTCTTGTTTAGCCTAAAAATCTTCCCTTGAGCACTTTATCCTCGTATAAAAATCAATAAGGGGACAGAACGACAGGATGGATGTGTGAGTGAAGGGGAGAGGATGTACTCGGAGGCGGGGGGTGAAGAGCAGGGTGAAAGCGAGGATGAAGGCGGCAGAGGAGAGCATAACTCCGGTGGCAGGGGCGTAACGCGGCAGCGAGAGAGATCTGGATGACGACAGGGAAAAGGAGCGAGACTAGGGAAAGGCGGAGCATGCCGGAGCACCACATTGAAACACGTGATCTACATAATTACCTCCCCCCACCAGTTATGCATTCCCACTTTTTGTTTTGGAGGGAGGGGGAGTCTCATTGGTAGCCGATTCCATACCACTGCAAACAATTCAAGTTCAGTTCTTGTGTTCAAACTCTCCGTTTTTTCTCCAGTACACACAGATGCAAATAATTAATAAGCCTCAGGTACGTACCGATACTGTTGGGGTGCAAAGGAGCGGCAGCTCAAAACGTTCCCGCAGGAGCGCACTTCGCTCCGGCGCAACGGAGTGGACGACATGCGTCCGACTCGTCACCAGTCTGCCTGCGAGGACGCAACAATGTGGCGAGCACATTGCTGCAGGCAGACTGGTACTTCTCAGGCTGTGCCAAAGGACTGAGCACGGAGTTTCAAATTCTGGCGGGTGCCGATCACCGGCATGATTGTGGCTATACATGCCATCAATTCTCGGTCAAAATTTGACCATTTAGTTTAAGCCCGTCTCGCACTTATGGAAAATTGTGAAGAGACAGAATTAGACAGAAGGACAATCTAAATGGCCCCCATCTTTGGAGTCTTTCAAGATAATTTGATTTGAGCCCAGAATGAGGGAAAAGGAAAAATTTCAAACTCCGTGCTCAGCCCTTGCACAGCAAACGAGAAGTACCAGCCTGCCTACAGCAACACGCTCGCCGCACTTTTTGCTCTTCGGACGCAGGCTGGTCACGAGCCTACTTTCCAGCTGCAACGCGACACGAGGCCACACGAAGTTTCTTCGAGCGCGGCATCGCTCGCAGTGCCGATTCCAACCCCACGCACTTCATGCCACCTCTCCTCCTGCATCCCAAAAGCCCGTAAAAGAAAATGCTAATCTAATCACCCACCAACAAGCCCATCTCGCCACGGTGGACTGTTGCGGCACACGTGCGATTCCGCCGGGACGAACTTGATGCTGCTCTTGTGAGTCAATGAGCAGAGGGCAATGGGGCAGGCACACCAGGACAAGGGAAAACTGTCTTGAGGTTGTTCGTGGTCGTTACCGGCTGTTCCGTGCATCCTATCTGGCGCGCGCAACAATTGTGGTGGTGGTAGAAGGGAAAGGGTGATAATTCTACATGATGTTCAAACTCCAATGATCCGGGTGAATTGCGAGCTGACGAACTTTCGCTAGAATTATTCTTCTGATGAACTTTCACAGAAAATCAATGGAAGTGACGAAACTTCACCAAATCCCATCAAAGTGACGAACTTTCGCAGAATTAAGCGAAGTGACGAAGTGACGAAGGAGGGTACGACTCAGACGATTTCGGCAAACCTTCGCCCTCGTCGTCGCTAGACTCAAACTCTCGCGATTTGTCTCCGCCCTTATAGAATGTACCCAGTACTGAACTACTTCTCCTGACCCGGACGCATGAGAGCGATAGCGGAAATCCGCCACCGCGGCCTCCCCCTTCAAACGCTCCGGCCACCTCTCCTCCAGTGGCTCGTCGATGGATTTGGTGTCCATATCTATTCGTGATCTCCTTCAGATAACCGTCCCACTTTCCCCACTTCGCGCTATTCCTCGCCTGCCGTCGAGCCACACCATACCTCACAGAACACCCGTTCTACACCATCTTCCTATGCGCCTGGCACCCCAGATAACTATCGCTTGAAACGCCTCAGTTCCCTCCACGACGTGCTCAAGGCATATTCAACACGTAACTGGTGCTCGCGCCAATCAAAGAATGGAATTCGCGTCGAAGATGACCGAGGAAGCAGACAGCGACGCGTCCTTTGAAGCACCGTTCTTGCCGGGGATCCACCAACGACGCCATACTCACACTCGGACTCACGTGTGTGTGTCACTGTCGGATTTTGCCGCCAGGCCGGTGACACACATATCCCTGAATCCCATTCTGCTCCCCGCCCGCACCTGGCGATGATTTGAACGCTGTAAGTATTCTTCTATGAATAAATACATTCGGGGGGTAAAAAATTATTTATTGGGTATTCTATGAACCTGGGGACGCGCGGAACGCAACCGTATGTTACTGATGAAGAGAGAAGTAAGAAGGCGACCACGGATAAATATAAAGCACAACTCACCCGCCTGCTCTTCGGTTTTTTGGCCTTGTTTGAACAGAACATCCGACACTCTCCAAACATGCGTTTGGGCGGATTCGAGAGTGCGAAGAGTGAACAATGTTGCGTTCATCGACGTTGGCGTTTAGTACTTCGATGGGAAGAGGTGTGGTCGTTTGCGCGTAGTCGGGAGATTAGGGTGGTGGCGATGAAGGCGGTGGGCGTAAATGGGAAGCTCGGACGCGGTAAAACCAACCTCTGTGTACGACCCGTCAAAACAAATCCCCAGCTCCGCCCGAAGGAGATGGGTCGAAGGAATCGATCCCCCCCGCATTCCAGTCTCCAAAGTCGTACAGAGCAGACGTGGGGGTGCATCGCGAAATCCCCACCGTCGTTGGAAAGGTTCGCAAGAACCAGTTACACGTCAGCATCGAACTGAAAATCACCAGGCAAAAGATTATCATTGGGCGCGGCGGTAGCGAGCGAGTCGTTGTCGATAGGAGCGCCGAGGGGTTGGGGCATGTCAGACGCAAACTGGAAGTTGTCGAACCACGCCAAGTCGCCGCCGAAGCCGAACTGTAGTGCGAAATTAACGGATGTGGGTGCAGGTAGAAGGCGAATGACAGGTATAAAATTTTGGCTTTGATGGGATGAGGATGACGGGAATCAGCATTCCCAACCAATCGTCGTCGGGCGAGAATGCAACGTCTCGCGTTAGGCATAGAGCCCGGAGAAGACCAAGACAACTTGCAGGTGGACTAATGGAAGTTATTGGGATGTACCTATGTAGCCATTTTGATCCCCAGAGAAGCACCACATACACTAAGTGGACAAAAGTAATGTCCGATCGGTTTTTGGGCCAGTTCAGGATGAAAACAAAGTATTTTGACCTGAACTCAAATGTCAGATCATGGAGGCGGCTGGCCCCGGCAGTTTCACAACATTGATGGCATCAGACTCAGTTGATACGGAATCAAAATCGGCCAAACACGGAATCGCATTTTTTCGGCGCAAGCAGTGATTTTTTTCAGACCACTCTGGGTCATCAGAAATGAAGTTAAAGATCTTCCAATCACTTTCACAAGTTGAACTTTGCAAAAATATTCAACCGTTCGCATGCTATAGCACTCACAAACTGACCATTTTGGCTGTTTTTGATCAAAATTCGGTAGTGATGCCACGGCTTGACTTGGCTTACAAGCCCCGGCTTTGGCTTGGCTCTTAGGGGGCTTTGGCTTCTCATTCCTCGAGTTTCAACTGGAGTTTACACAAGGCTAATCGTCCTCACGCTCTTCCCCTGCGGTTGTAAACCCTCAACAGTTGTAAAAGAGTACGCTCCTCTCCACCCCTGCGGTCTAAGCGAGAGTCGTAGCAGTGAGCCGCTCACCTTTTTTATCGCACTCCGCGGTGAGTTTCTAATTTACGCGTTGACTTAGTGTCGTTCTGAATTTCAACAATTTACGGCACGGTTCCGCGACACGCATCCAATACCCCTCCCTATCAAGCCCCACCTCGCATTCAATGTTTGAGCTCATGATAAATGTTGATCATGACCTTCCCGGCTTGACGCCTCGAAGATTTCTTCGGCATCCGACTACAAACAGTTTTCTTCGCAAGCGTTTCCCAGATTACCTAATCCCACCCTTCTTGACCTTCATTCCTCCCTCGGTAATCGCGACCACATTCGAGCGTACATCTTACAGGCTCAAAATAGCATATTTCCAGAAGGGACTGGCTGGGAAGGTAAGTGCTCTGCTGAATGGACGCCGACATATTCTGGTATGAATTTCAGGTCTACTTCGCATGAAACTCAAACAGGACGAGCTTTTGCCCGCTGAAGAGGCCTATACTCGGTACATGGAGGAAATTCCATCCCTGGGTTCGGTCCAATCGACGACGACCCACTCCCAAGATTTTTGCCTTTCCAGCCTTTCCTCCGACCTCAATTTTCTCCCCGTCGCCCGGAACCTTGATGACATTGCCATCAATCATCTTCCCCATAAAATACACGCTCAACAGGGAGTCGAGAAGGTGGACAATATTACGTGGAGTAGGAAGATGCGCACCGTCTGAATTACTTGTCCACCAGCTCAGAAAATCCCTCCACGGTCGCGCTTACACAAAGCCGGGGATCAAAGATTTGAGAGCAGCCAGGCTGACAATGAGCAGTATGAATGTGCGCCATTTTCCCCCGTCTTCTGCCGCACGCAACTGATATTTGGGACAGCTGAGCCTGGAAGGTATAGCGGAGTCAGGCCTGCCAACATAGATGCGAATGATGTTGTTGAAAAGCTGTAATGAAAGACGAATATCTTTAGACTCTGGACATATATGGCCTGAGAAACACCTGTTCGTTCAACACAACTACGGCCTTTTGACCTTTGCCGGGGCTATTCCCTGGCTGTCCTTGGATATAGGCTTCGATTTAAGCAATAAAAAATTTTGACCCCGAATGTGTATTGGGAAAAATTTCCGACCTCGAATGTGTTGGGAATTTTTGAACTACCGAATGAGTGTTGGGAAATTTTCGATTCGTGCCAATGAATGTTGGGAAAATGGCCTCAAATTCCCATCTCATACTTGGCTGAAAAAAGGCCTATATGTGTTGGGAAAAGATGAAATTTTGCTATGTGTGTTGGGAAAAAGTGATGTGTGTTGGGAAATAATAAAAGTGCATTTGGAACGGCATACGCAGGGAAAGTTGTTGATCCCGTAATGGCGCCTCCATGCTGTATTTCGATCTAACTAAAATAAACACGCAGATACGACTTCATCTATCCCCCATCACTGTACATTTTCAGCCACATGGGTTCAATTTCATCGTACAGCGCAAACAAATCCCACTTGCGTTATGCTACGCTACCACATACAACGGCTGTCAGTGCCTCACGGTGCAGAAATTGGGCCTTGACCTCCGACGGCCAGTCTTTTCGCATGGACAGCTTTACTCAGCGATGAGCCGAGTCCCCGACTCCACAATGTTGATTTTGAAGTTTGAGGACGATTTATCCACCCGTACCACCAATATTGTTCGGCAAGAGCTCCTACTGTAATCCTTTTCTATAAACGTTTGCCTTGATTCGCTCGCAAAAGTGTATCATGAATGAAGTGCCGGCCGCCAACCCCTTGTTCGGAATAGCATTAGAACGGTCAGTGTGAATGCAGAAATCCTGCAATTCGACGTTGAATTACCTCCCTTGTCCTTCTCCTCCTTTTTCCGCTGCAAAGTCGAAATTTCGTGCTGTGTTTTACTCCATTATTTCAATTTTCTTTCTGGATAGACAACAGTAGTTTGTGGCCATTGGAAAAACAAAATTGGCCACTAGATAGCGGCGTCTTTCTTCGGTCTTGACGGAATCAGATGTTGAGGACGTCCATGAACTCGGACTCATTGTTGAGGGATAATCAAGAGCTGTTCAACCTCTGAACCATACATTCAAGATATTAATGCAAGAATGTGTGACCAAGTCGTTACCAAGGGCAAGTGTACTCTTGCCCCGACATGAACAATTTACAAACCGAACTCGGTCACGTGTGCAGCCTCCTAGTGTCGGTTTAAACAGGACGTTCTGACATTTATATGTAACAGATGGATTGAAGGTCAATACAGGAGGTAGATACTTGACATTGCTACTGGAATATCTGTAGAACTACATAGAGTTCTGGTACAGTGAGAAAGACAATAAGGTTTTAAGTACTAATAATGTCCATACCTGGTACAGTGAGAAAGACGATAGGGTTTCTCACAGCCCAGGAGTGTACATATATATAATAAGCGGATCAGTCAGGACGCCGAGTCAGATTCTAACACTAATTGCGCGTGAATTAGCTGAGTAGATCTATCTAGTTTTCATGTGAATTGGTGAACAACTGACTGAGATATCAGGAATTCTTTGAAAAACTCCCAAAACAGGCTATATTTTACTGCTGGAGTACATACATAACCCTAAGCCATGGACCAAGGATATTCCACGAATTTCAGCTGTAATACGCCGGTTACTTTTGTGGATAGCGAGTATATGGCGCCATGTCCGCCAGCCACGCAGCGAGGTAAGCTGTCCCCGTGCTATCCGGTTCGATAGCTTGCTCCCAAACGGAAGCCTCGCGCGCAAACTTCCTAACCAACTCCACCGCGCTACACGTCGGGTATATGAGATCACGGAGGAGTCCTTTGCAGAACTCCAGGCCCTCCTTCGCCATGGGCCAATGCACGGCATGCGCAAAGGAGACACATGTGTGTGTTGAGCCCGCGAAAGTGATGACAGCGTGTATGCAGAAAGGAGGGACGATAAATGTGCAAGGTTCAGTGATGTGCATAACTTCTAGTCCCTCCAAAGCGCCGAGTGCCTCCTCAAGGCGAGAAGTGTGCCGCATCAGTGAAAGCCCCCACCAATCAAGATTTTGGGAGGTGGCTGGCCAGAACAAACAGAGTTTCTCGCCGTCACAATGCACGATGGCTTGAGCGAGACTCGAAAAGTCTGTCTGCGTGTCGCCGAGCCAGCCTGGAGGACTTCGGACGGATGCCACGCAGGGCTCCTTGCCACGGTGGTCAAGATACTGGGCACGCTCGTGGACGGACGCGGACTTGCTACTTTTCGGAGACGTCGGTGGAAAGATTTTGTCAAGTTCCTCGGGCGTATGTTGGCAACGATAGTCCTCGAACGCGAACCCGGCGCCCAGCTGTTGAACACAATGGCGAGCCAGTCCAAGCGGCAGCGCAGCATCCCTTTGTCGGTCGCTACAATTTCGGAGATGGAAATGATCTTTTGCCCGGCGCACCAAGGCTGCCGAAAGAAAAAGAAATAGAGAAATAAAAGGAGACAGAGACGTACTCGCAAAACCGACAGACAAAGTTTTTCTGCGGGTCGAACACGCTCGCGACGCAATCCTCAGTAGTGCGCAGACCATCTGGGCCAACCTCAATGTAATCAGTATCCTCCTCTTCTGCATCAGCGCTGTCGTCGTCCATTTCCATCTCGACCTCCTCATTCAGACGGGCACAGCTTTCCCTCTCGTTATTAACACCAGGGGATGCCTCTGGAGCAAATGTGCTCGGCGGAGTAAATGACCCCCGTGCGCCTCCGGTAGCGAGTGCAGTTCGGGCGGAGCACCGCCATCCTGCATGTCCGGCGTGACGTCCTGCATGTCCGGTGCCGCTCCACCTACTGGCTGCAGCGCCCTTCTGCTGTCCGTCAGCGCAGAAGTGTGAGCAGACAGCGGCGCCAGCGACTGGAATGGAGAAACAGCTGTACTCCGGAATGACGAGGGACGCCAGGTTGGGACGCGTCTGGGGCGACGCACACTGCTGGAGGTTCATCAGGGGGGGCGCTCGACGGCCTCGTCGGCTGCGGCCCGGGGCCGTTCCCCAAGGTCGCGCCGGTGGCGGGCCCGTATCCCGGCGGGAGCGGGCCGGGGAGCTCAGAGGCCTATATTGGCAGTGGATGGGGTACCGTGCTGTGGAATACAGTTGACGGCGCCGCCCGCACTCTGGCGTTGCAATGAGGAGGGCATGAATTGTGGGCGGGGCATCATGGTTCTGAGAGGTAGCTGATGATGTTTGGAGGAGACGGGGATATGCGGGGCGAAGGATTGAGCGAGCGTTTGGAGCTGAAGCCTGTCGGGACGCGGCTAAATACAGATGTATGCTCAGCGTTCTACTCTGCAGGTTAGAAGGCAAGGAAAGAAACGTACGTAACTAGGGACGACTCATATCGCAAGTCAAGCCACGATTGCAGCAATCCAAGGAAAAACTCACCGGTCGGCTGGAGAGAACGAGACCCAGAAGCATGCGAGTGTGGCTGAACCCGCTGTACAGCAATAAATTGCAGCTGGTTTACTGCCACGGTATACCGATTCTGGACCGCCGCATATTCCCTCAAAAATCGCGGAGACGTCCTTCCCGTGCGTGGTCTCGTGCATGAAGATCTGCATGCGTAGGTGGGTGAGTTCCTTGCGCAGAGACTCGCAATCGGCAAGGATGTTCGCGTTATCCCGGTACAACTTGACACTCTCCCCCTTGATATCGGTTACAGGTCCTCTGCAGGACATCTGCATGGGCCTTGAGCTTCTCGTTGTCGTGGTGCAGTTGCTCGTTCGTCGTCCTTAGCTTCCCAATGACCTAGAGGACCTGCCCATCAGCTGTCCGGGTTCGAAAGAATAGATCCGTAACGCACGTCTTCCAGGTATTGCATTTTCTGCAGAAGGCCTGGAGCGTACCCAAGCTCCTGGAGACATCCGTTTACGTTTCCAGCCAGAATCTCGATGACCTTGGTGCGTGTTTCCGGGCGAATTCTGGAATCAGATTACAGCAGTTTGCGGAACTTAGGGCGCGGCTCATTTTTTATCAAATTTGATGTTTCCACCAGGATGGCCGCTGTAAGCTCAATTCCCAACCGTTTACTTTGAAAGTATGACCGTTGAATTCGCATTTCAATTCCGGAGGGCATGGCCTCCTCAGATTCTTCGATGGCGAATCAAATTGCCTGATTGGGAAAATATCCAAGTTTTGAGCCGGATGGCTGTAGTATGAGCTATATTTGTTCGATTGGGCTAAATTTTTGATACGATGAACTCACATGTATTCTGGAGGGCACCAAATACTGGGATTTTCAATACAACTTGTATATTTGATATAGTGTACATTATGACAATGGTTCCAAATGATAGCAAGCATATATTGAAGTAAAGGTCACATTGAAAATCCCGGTTTGTCCTGCCCTTCGTAGTACTCCCAAATACAACATAACCAAAAACTAGGTCAATCGGACAACTACACAGAGTATACGGCATGTCCTGTTCTTCAACACACTTACGTTGAAGAACAGGCATGTCCTGCCCTTTGTAGTACTCCCAAATACAACATAACCAAAAACTAGGTCAATCGGACAACTACACAGAGTATACGGCATGTCCTGTTCTTCAACGTAAGTGTGTTGAAGAACAGGACATGCCGTATACTCTGTGTAGTTGTCCGATTGACCTAGTTTTTGGTTATGTTGTATTTGGGGGTACTACGAAGGGCAGGACATACCGGGATTTTCAATGTGACCTTTACTTCAAATATATGCTTGCTATCATTTGGAACCATTGTCATAATGTACACTATATCAAATATACAAGTTGTATTGAAAATCCCAGTATTTGGTGCCCTCCAGAATACATGTGAGTTCATCGTATCAAAAATTTAGCCCAATCGAACAAATATAGCTCATACTACAGCCATCCGGCTCAAAACTTGGATATTTTCCCAATCAGGCAATTTGATTCGCCATCAAAGAATCTGAGGAGGCCATGCCCTCCGGAATTGAAATGCGAATTCAACAGTCATACTTTCAAAGTAAACGGTTGGGAATTGAGCTTACAGCGGCCATCCTGGTGGAAACATCAAAATTTGATAAAAAATGAGCCGCGCCCTAAGTTCCGCAAACTGCTGTAAGCTCGGTGATCGCAATATTAAGAGGATAGAAGAGGTACTCAGGTGAGCGGGCGGCGTCAGCGGTTGCGTTCATGGTGTGGGCTGGGCTTAGGCTTACACTGACAAAGGTGTGTCGGTCTTGTGTCGGTCATGACAGCGCCATCATCCACGTGATGGTCCGAATTCGGTAGTGGTGACGTGGCGCCATTTGGTCATACTTACTTACTGCTTCCTCGGCGCGCATGGGGTTCCGGAGTAGTACGGGCAGTGGTGTGGATATTCTTGGACCGAAAGCAATCGTTTTTCATGCCAGGGCCTCAGAACCAGTTTCAGAAAAGTTTGGAGTAAAATTGGATTCCGGGGGTAGGGAGGTTTTTCGGAGGCCTCTGCGCCCACCCGACGCGTGATAGGCGGCTCCGCCGCCTCAAAAACAATTTATAATGGCACCGCCATATCTTCTATCCATAGGTCAATCGACCTTGTCCCTCCGTTTCATCGGCATGTCTTGATTCGGTGCTATTGAGTTAGCGGAGGCCGGATCCGAGACAATATATATGTCGTTGGAAATTTCCTTGTGCTGCCCACGGCTTCGCCTTTACCACCCAGCACAAGGTAAGCGCTCTGCGCTTCTGCGTTTAGCAGCGCCTCTCATCATTTCCTTCTCTCCAGATTTTTGCTGTTCATTCTCGGCTTCGCCGCAGTGAATTTACGAAGCAAAATCTGGACTGAGTGAGCGGCGTCGCCGTCATTTACGAGAGCGTAGCGAAAACTAATAATGCACCAGGCTTTCTTGCTTGTGCTCTCGCGTCACGCAGTTTGAAAGGACTTGGCGTTTTCGGAGTGTTTCTCTCTCATTCTCGCACTGGAATGGCATCCTATACTGTACTACTCGCTGTCGGAGAAAGTGATGGCCGGTGGCCGTTCTCGCTATTCTGACCAACTATGCACTCCAAACAACTTATGGAGCGAAAATATGGGTGAATAGAATATACAGTCGAACCCCTCTTAACCCATGCCTCTATCAACCCATAACCCCTCATACCCCATGGGATTTTCGAAAAACCAGCCCCGTTTGCAGGCATAACCCATAGGTCCGCCATAGTCCATACCCATACCCCTTTGAGGCAAAAAGCCCATACATTTCGGCCGAGAAATGACAGTTCGGAGGTCTCGGAAGTCTCGTAACTGTGCCGTAAATGTTGGAGTTTGATCCGTTCTGTTCACATACGCATACGGTATATCTATTTTCATTTTATCACTTCTACCGTTCTACACCCACATGGTATCAGTCTTACTGCTGTGCAACCATCTCATCCATCTGATTCTTCCACATGCATTGCTTGGGTACTTGTGACTCATAGCAGGTGCTCATCGAGAAGGCCACCGACACTGAGATCTATGATGCTGTCAATGCATCAAGGAATGCGCAGGAAGTGTCAGAGATTGATGACGATGTCGACAATGACATGGAGTACGAGCCGCGCCCGAGTCGCCGGCAGGCACTCAATGCTGTTCTAACTCTCCAGAAGTATACTGCAGCTATGGACGACGACTTTGCACGTCGTTTGAACTCCCTTTTGGTGTCATTTGGGCATCAAACTCAGCTGGAGGAGACCAACTCACTCGTTGATGCTCCAATCACTAATTACTTCACACTGCATGCTTCTAAAAAGGTGTAGAATACCCAAAATATCTATGTACACCGTAGAAAAAAATTACATTAAAAAATTTCGGCTAATTTCATGGGCCTCTCCTAGCCCATACACCCTAATAACCCATACCTCGAGGGTGTAACCGGGAGGTATGGGTTAAGAGGGGTTCGACTGTATTTAGTTATGTTAGCAAAATTCCAAAAAAGGAAATTCTGAAAATATAGCACATTTTTGCTCAGAATTTGAAAACGACTTTTTGGGGAGGGTTTTATGTAAGATCTGATTCCATAGTCGAAAAGTACTCGTTAAGTAGTGTAGAATACCACTCTGAATCATATTAATACCTTGTGATTTGAGCTTACAATCTCAGTCAGAAGATGGTCATTTTTGCTCAAATTTACCTATTTTCAGGTTCAGATCAAGCCTGCCGTTCATTGTTTGCTGATGCGAGCTCAGTTCAGCGGTCAACAGCTTGCCGGACGGGACAGACCTGGCTGGTAGACTAGCTACCAGTCGTTTTCGTAAGCAAGAACCTCTTGATCACGAGACGAGCTGAGGGATCAAAGAGGCTTCCTAAAACCCGTGAAATGTGCAGCCACTGGCTAGACTCGTGAACCAGTCGACGTTAATGGATGATCTCAATCAGAGACCGGACGTAAAGCTGAATCGGGAAGATCACACAACATAAGTAGCCAACGATCAGACAAAGAGTGCACAACAGGGAGATCACCTCGTCCCCATCCGGTATCCAGGAAAACAAAGACAAACCCATCACTCGCTAACGCTGGGAGGCAGTGGATACCGGCTGGGCCCTCTCGGCGCACTTTAAGCGGGGTTTTTGGGCATGGGCAATTCCCACGCTCCTGGCAGACGATCAATTGATCACGCCGTCAGATGCCCAAAACGGGTGCCCGCCAAAAACTTCCACAACTTTCGGGAAGAAGAACCATAACAGCGACCCCCCATCGGACTTTTAACCAGATTACTTTCCCTATGATTATAAATGCTTTTGTCAGAAAACATTTATCGATTTCTCTCAGATCCTGTTCAAGTCACACTGTTCCCAGCCCGTTTTTGGCAGTTTTTTCTGACAAAAACACTCAAATTGAGTCCTAGAAGTAATTCCGGCAGAAATCGGATTAAAGGAGGTCGGCATGCACCATCCCGAAATCAGGCCCACAGCCGCATCAATCACGTCCACAAGGACAAACACCCTAGCATTTGACCTTCGTGTAGCGCGCCGTGGCGTGTGGTCGCCGCGCCGCCGCGCCGCAAAGATGCCTAAAGAGCTTTCTTTACCCAAACGCTACCTCTATGGGTCCACAAAACGAACCAGCAAGGCGGACCGAGCCGCCAGAATTGCAAATGCGCGCGCCGCCCTAGATGCGGTGGGGACCTCATCTGGCTGTCCGGATGGCACAGGAAACAAAGAGAACATGCCGAATCCTCTCAAGGACCGTATTTCCCACCTGGAAACGGCTCTTGATGCGTCGGAGCAGGAACGAGAGCGGCAGATGGGGTTAAAGAGGAAGCTGTACGACAAACATCGATATAGGGAGAATGACGCGGCAAATAAACGCCAAAAGCTGAAGGATGCAAAGGAGACAATAAAGCATCAAGAGAAGACCGATATGCGGCACGTCGAGGAGACTCACGCGCTCAAGGATCAGATCCACGGACTGAAGGATCAGAAAACTGGCTATCAAAAACAAATCCACGCCCTCAAGGCAAGGGTGAAGCGAATTCCTGCTCGTATTGGGACCGCAATTCGGTGGGCATTGTGTCGAACCGAATCCTCTGGCTCTGCCCCCACCTGTGTGCTGGAGACCTACAGACACAAGGAAGGCGGCATAATCACTGACGCGACGCGGGACTGCCTCACGGATTTGATGGCACTCGATCACATTCCCGCGTCGCGCGTTGCTAGCGCATTCAAACGTGTTGCCGCCTGCTTGGGGGTTACAGTAGAGGACGATGTTGACCGTCGTAGCGCACGGAGGATCCAGAAAGAAGGAGGTCTTGCCGCAAAGTTGCAATTTGTAGAAGCAGCAAAGAAGGCAGAAGGTACATTACAATAATATATTTCGACTTCTATTCAGGCTAATAATTCTCGGAAGGCATTACATTGTCGGGCGATGGTACTGTCTTGTTGGCTACGTCAACTCTCCCAGCTGTGCCTCAGTCAAATACTGATATCCCGTCGATTGCAGCGGCTCCTGTGGCTGCACCTCAGCCGACTGCTGGAGTAACAAAGAAAAGCCGAAAAAAGAAAGCTAAGAACACGCGGACCGCAACAACCACGGGACGCACTGCGGCTGAACATGTTGATGTCATCTTACCTCTGCCCCCTGCTGGATTCACTGAGTACAGACTTCCCTCCTTCGACGCCAGAAGGATCATCCAACCGGGAGCTAATCATGACCCGTGGTGGGATATGCCTTAACTTATCCTTCAGGTTTTTTGTTCGACTTTTTCTCCATTTATTCAGTTCCTTAAATTATGCACAGACACGAGATGCGATTCGCATCTTCGAGGTCATGCATCCCGATGGAGTCGCTGTTTTTATCTTCGACTGCTCTTCTGCGCATGAGGCCTTCGCTTCTGACGCCCTCCTAGCCCAGAAAATGAATCGCGGCCCTGGCGGCGCTCAACCAAAAATGCATGACACCATAAATCCGACCATCGGGGGGCCGCAGCACATGGTGTATCCAGCAGATTTCGAAGGAAAGGATGAAAAGGGTAATTCTCTGTGGAACAAAGACGACTGGTCAAGAAGCAATCCAGGATTAGACCCACTGTTTTCCGGCAAACAACAAGTGTGAAGACACCGGACTTAACTGTTAGCGAATGGGGTTTTGGATGTGCGGGGATACGCGCGAAACTTGTGGAAAGTTTTGGCACTGTTTTGGCTGTCGTAAGCTGACGGCGTGATCATTTGATCGTCTGCCAAAAGCGTGGGAATTGCCCATACCCAGAGGATGGAAACATTGCTGAGGCCGAGCTCCTCTCGATGCATTCCGAAATCTCGCACCCAGCCTTGTGTTGGATATCAGCGAAGTTTGGTCTTGGAATGTCCCTAGTCTCTCTAGACAGACGCTTTATCGTTACCAGCTCGTGCCTCGCTCGATAAAGTCTGGGGGTTACAGCGCTTGGTAGGCGGCGGCCTGCGTTATTATATAAGCTTGCCTTATCTGGGATGGTCCGGGACTCACGTGGACATGACCTGGACGCGTCCTGAGCGCACTTGTAAGCTGGAAGACCATTTTAGACAGCAATATCATAATTTACACCTTGTATAAGGCTCTGGTGCCCCTGGGAGCCATTCTGAAGAAAGGAAGTCCTCGTATGAATACCTTTGTCTAATTTCAGCGGATTTTCATGAAAAATATTACATTTCGTCTGCGAATGAAAAATAATGTAGTTTAGCGATCATTAGAAGGTGCCCCCCCCCCCCCCCCCCCCCCCCCCCCCCCCCCCTCCCGAGTACCTCGGTATTTAATTTGCCGCGGCGCTCTCACGACTGATGTGATCGGGAGCAACCCACTGGACTTCTTTGCACACGACTGCAACATTTGACAGCAACTGCTCCTCTCCCTCGACGTTCGTTGCTCGCACCAGTAGGATCCGGACTGGATTCATTTATGAAGGTGAGAACTCCATAAACACATGCCGGTGTGTGAATGTGCGGAAATATGATCCAGAACAGGAAATAAAACTAACCTGACCAGCTGACCTTTAATTTGCAGCTGTTACCTTCCTTTCAAAAACACTTGCCAGAAACAGTAATAAGAGAGGCGAAAGCAATATATTTTACAAATACAGGTTCATAACTACATCTACCATGACTTGGCTCGGAGTGAAAATTAGCGGCTTCACCATCGATGTCGATATCAATGTCCTTCGCGGGATTGATGTGGTAGCGCGACTGCACGCGCTTGACGGGCACGGGCGGGATTCGTCAAGCTCCGGCGCCACCTTCCTCCCCGCTCCCCAAGCCAGTCGTACTCGGCGCAAATTGTACGTGCTTTCCCCGTACCCCGCCCCGCCAGACGTCGATGACAGCAAGGACATGGACAGTACGAGTTGGCGTGGCGTGGGGCAGCGGCGCCGCCCGCGAGGATGGCGCGCCACACCCTGGGGACGGCCCAGTCGTTTTGGCCGCTGCTGGGCAGGGAGGCGTTGACCTAGGCGGAGCCACTGCAGACGAGGTCGGCGGCGTAGGAGCGGAAGTTACACGTGGACGATGCGTGTGGTTTTGGCGCCGCGCCGCGCGCCGGTGGCTTTGCCTAAGAAGTATGAGTGTGGTGTCTCGATGAGTATCGCAGAGAAGAAAACGGAATGGAGGCCAAACTGCTGCCGCGCAGCTCCCTGCTGCTTGTCGCCTCATGCCACGTGCACTGCACCAGGCTGAGGAGCTAGTCGGAGCATCGACAAGCTCGTGCATGGCGCTCATCGACATGTGTGCACCTTTCAGCGACAGCGACAGTCCCTGCACCCCGTGTCAGGCCGACAGGGAGTCCAGTCAAGTCCATGCTGCCACCACCTCTTCCCGCGCCGTCTCCACCTCCATCTCCCTCGTCACCCCACCCTTACACATACACACCCACACCCGTCAACCCCGTTCCCGAATCGGAGAACGGCTAAAGACAGACAGACAGGCGAAGCAAACAAACAGCACTCACCCCCCTCCAAACTAGCCGGAAACATCCCCACCCATTCTTGTAACCCGCAAGACGGAACGCGCCAGTCGAAGCGACGACTGAGAGCAAATGGTCAGGATGGGTATATAGTTCAAGATAAATGTGCTTACCCGGCACGATCCACTGATTGAGTAGAGGTAGCCCCAATTTTGCTTGGAGATGAATTGCGTCTGCGACCCGCCGAATACCGCCTCGTCATCCAGATCCACGGAGACGAAGCTCGCGCACGCTTTGCCCAAAGACAGCCTCGGCGCCCCGCCGCGCGTCGGCGTGTGCGGGACCGCGACGCGCGTGCAGAGGGCGGTGAGCGCGTGCGCGGTGTCCCCGTCGTCTTGGCCGTTGGAGTACACGGACGCATCGCCGTCGGTGTTCGGGTGCTCGTGCTGCTGCTCTTGTTGGTGCGAAGCCGCCTTGTCCCCGGCAGGCGGCATGCGCACATCCTCGCCCTCATACCCTTCTTCGCGGACAGCAACAGCCGCAGACGGTGCACGCACCTTCCGCTCCCGTACACCCCCCACCATGCGCTCCGAGCGACGCTGTCAGTGCTGCGGAGCGTGCCACTGCGCCCACGGCAATGTCCTCGAGCAGGTTCGTCTCATACGCAGCCTCCACCCCGAGCCCGCCTGCGATGCGCAATTGGGTCTGTGCGTGCCCGCCGAAGGCTTCGTACAAGCGCAGCACGACGGTAGTCTTCCCGCCCACCCTCAGCGAGTCGCCCCACACTTCACGGTCTCGAGAAATATGTTCGGTCCACCGGTGGGGGCGAACGGCGAGATGGTATTCAGAGCGCGTGCGGAGGCGCCCGGCGAAAGGGCACGGACTTTGAGACTCATGAGCTTCTGTTGTAGAGCAATAAAAGCAATGAAAGACTCACTGTAGAGTCGGGAATTGAAGAGATATGCGGCAGTAGGCACGTCCGACTCGATGAAATGCCACTTGTGCGGCATGACGGCCGATGAGAATGTGTGATTAGAGACCATGTGGTGTCGTGGTGTCGCTGGGGGTGATGTGTCCGCGCGCCCAGAGGAAGAGCGTGAGGTACGCGAGGGAGGAGACGAGGAGGGTGACCCAGAACCAGACGTACTCGCCGCCCAGCCGCAGCCCGAGGAAGGTCTGCCCGATCCAGCACCAGTGCGGCGTGGGGGACTCGTACAGGTCGTCTTTGTGCACGGCATTCCCAATCCCGGCGAGGAGCGCGACGAAGAGCCAGACGAGCGTGACGAGGAAGGAGTAAGGAAACAAGACATACGAGTGTTGTAATCGCGACACTGGTTTCACCCAGCTTCTGCACCACAGCAGTAACTGCCCACCTGGAACTTGCCGGCATGCACCCAGTGGACGTCCATGACGGCACCGACTGCGCTGGGACCGCAACGCGTGGGACACCAACATCAATACGCTCGCAAACGGGGGCAAGACCGTTGTGCCCATGACGCCCGAGATCGACGCACTGCGGCCCAAGTCACCATTCCGACCCGGGGCCCTAAACACCAACTCGAATTCTGGAGGGGCTATGGGAATGGGCGGTGGCGGGCCGCTTCGGTGGAGGAAACCACGGGGGGGACTTTGGGGGACCGCAGAACCAGGGGCAGGTGCAGGGCATAGGACAGGGCCAGATGATGGGGCAGCCGATGATGGCGATGGCGATGAATCCGATGGGGGTGGGGATGGCGATAAACGGTGGAGTCGGTGGGGATGGCATGATGCAGTGGCCAGGGATGATGGGCGGCATGGGCGTGCCGATGGGGGCGGGCGGGATGGGCGCGCCGATGATGGAGCAGATGGGGATGGGGTACGGGTTCAACGGCGCGAGGGCGGGCGGGTGGGGCGACCAGAGTCAGTACGCGATGGGTGACCAGTAGTCGATGGTAGCGGGGAGTGGGTGAAGGAGTGGCATGAGCGAGCAGGATCGCGTCGGCATAGCGGGCCGACGCGAGGCACAGGCTCACCGCCGACTCCAAGTCGTCGAGCACGAGCACCTGTGTGATGAGCTGGTCCGTCGCCGACGCGGTCACCGAGTAGATACTGAAGGCGCCAGCCTTGGGCATCTCCAGCTCCAGCACACGTACTGCAGCGCCTCCAGCGCCTCCTTCGTGTCCATCTTGACAAACTGCCTTGCGTACTGCCATATCAGTGTCGACAAGCTCAGTGCAGGCGACGACAGCGACACTGTAGTCGTTTCAGTAATTATCCAGTCCCTTTACAAGTGACAACTCACTGTGATGAAGTCGGCCAAACACCTTGTGTTCGTCATCGATGACAGCGAGGCGAGCGTGCGTGCGGCTCAAGGGAGCTTGGGGGAGATCCATATGAAGGTCCTGAGCCAAAAATTAGCGAAATTCATCGAGAAATGAATGATAACTTACCGGGAGAGTGCAAGGAGATGAAAAATACTTGAATGAGAGCCCTTGAAAATGCCGGTTCGTGCTGCACACCATCTGGAACATGCTCCAGTGCCAAAAGCTTGGGCAACAATCGACTCGACCACAAACACAACTCATCGACGACTCATCCATCTCGTCTCGACTGTTGATTTCCAAATAACAAGACTCACCAACATTGCGCATGATCTCTGCTAGAAGATCGTCTTCGTCTTCTTGGACCTGGTCTCTTGCATCCTCACCCTCAAACCCCAACAGCCTCGCCGTTGCATCAGGGTTCCACAAGCCGAAGACATCGGCTTCTTCTTGCAACCGCCGACGTTGTTTCTGCTGGTCCTCGACGTCGTCTCCCACACTGAAATCGGCGCCGTTGACTCTATAGTCCTCCCACATGTCTCTCTCCTCCGCGCTCATCAACTTCGAAGACACCGATGCAACTGGCCGATGTGCTGTAAACTGGATCATGCGGAGCTCATCCGTTGCGGAAGAAGCCTCTCTCTCGCTCTGGAGCTTCTTCAATCTCGCCTCCTTCTCCTGGGTTCTAATTCTCGCCAACGCAACGGCTTGTGAATGAGCTGAAGTTTTCAAGTGTGCAGCTGCGCTGGTGACTGCTATCCACGAATGTCGCTCTTGCGGGACCCCCTCCGCGCATACTGTACACTGCACTTGAGACGCATCCGTCTCTTTCGGTCTGAAAACTACCACCGGTTGCTCTCCTCAAACACTATCATGTCTAATATTCAATGAAAATACCTGGGTCGAGCGGCTTTCCCGGTGGCATCGTGTCAAAGGAAGAAAATGCTGTTCCTGGGGCTTCAATCGGTCTCCAAATGCACAAGCCGGCGTTTTATCTGAGTCTATTCGACTGAATTTTCTCGGTCGCATCGTTTCAAAACAAGAAAATGCCGTTCTTGAGGCTTCAATCGGTCTCCAAATGCACGAGCCGACATTTTATTTGAGTCTATTCGACTGACTTTGTCTTGCGCACCTTGGAGACAATCGCACCCGGATTTCCAAATCTGGAACCCGCAAAATCTATAAGTGCGAGCAAGTGGGCACGCTTTTTCCTCGCAACTCATTCACAATGTCCTCTCGTGCATCCACCCCCGTCAGCGACGACGATTTTCGCTCCACCATGAACGCCATGGCGCAGAGCTCCCCGGCTGCACCTGCTCCCACTCAAAAGAGGAACCACGGGACCATGGCCGGCGACAATGACGACTCCAATTCCGACAATGAGCAGCGCGCTCGTACTGCACCTGCACCCATTCTCGCCAACCACAATCTCGTGGCAGCGAAAAAGCTTTATGCGGATAAGAAGCGTCTTCGCGTCGAACAAGCCACTGAGCTGGAGCTCTTCGTCAATGTGAGTTGCATCTACCTTCTACTCGAACGTAGCTCATTCGGAATAAGGAACCTGCTCCTCTTCGAGGGGTCAAGCTCCTCGCGAATCTGTTCGCTTTCGGGAACGAGCTTGGCAAGCTTGTCGCCTCTAAACCCGGATTTGAGGTTTCCTCTGATCTGAATGTATGTCCTCTTTCTTAATGCCACAGTCGTGCGCCTCAACATGTGTTTTTTAGACCAATATAGTCAAATACGCGCCGGCTGTCCTCCTTCCAGCAAGATCACCATCTACAAGGGCAATGGGACCACAAACATTCTCCTGGTACGTTTGCTTTCTTTTCTTGTCTCGTTTCTGTGCCGACGCGCTACGTTCTTAGGCTATCCTCAAGCAGTACAGGTTCGATATGCCTGCTGGTTTGGAGAATATCCCCGCCGACTGGGAGAAAGTTGTTGAGGCCGTCCAAGATGCACTCACCCAGCGGCGCTCCAAAATCAAGAAATCGGTATGTTGTACATAATATTGTTCGGAAGATATCTCGACTCAGTGTGACGTTCTAGATTCGTGGCAGCCTAGTCTAAGCCGTGTGCACAGGAAATGAGTAAGTGAGTTACAAAATTAAGGTTACAAACGATAGAACGATGACGCACACATCAAAAATTCTAGTAAGGCCAAAGGCACGAACTGCAGTTCCAAGCTTAACTCGATCTTCGCTACTGGGTTTAATTTTTGGATGCATTGGATGATTGTGCGCGTTTCGCAGAATGACGAGTGCCTTGTACCGGGTAGCGGGCGTCTTCTCAGCCTCCACTGGGATGAAAACAATCATCCCTGTGGGGCACTGTCGAGACTGCATGCTCGCAGGTATGATTTTACCGTCGAAAACATGGCTGAAGCCTGTGGGGAGGAGTTAACCACCGACCGTGATGAGAAGCATGGCACATACGACAATGTTTCAATCCAATATGGGGGTGTACCGTGAAAATACATGTCTCATTCATGTTTGGGCTTTGATGCGTGGCCGGCAGAAGACCATCATGTTCCAAAACAAATTGCAGCTCCGAGTCGTTGACATTGTGAGGGATCGGCCAGTAACGCCGCGGTGCTTATCCTTTTGGGGCCGTGACCAGTTTGAGCACCCAACAAAGCGTGTTTTTTCCCACCATAAGGCTGCTATCGGGTCAGCAACAATCTGATCCAAAACTCAAACAATTGAACTGACATTTTCAAGGCTAACGAGCATGGGCAACCCATCACATTTGATTTTGCACTTTGAATGAACAATTCGAGTATAAAACCTGTCAATATGAATCAACCCCAGAACCAGTAAAGAAATAAAATGCCGCCGTACCGTGCAATAATGGCAGTGGCCGACTCCGCCTCTTGTTCGTTCGAATCGAGCTCGCGGTGCCATAGTTCCTGCATTCCCTCCATGTCCGGTGTGAACCTCTCGCAACCAGCAAAGAGATTTGGGTCGAGCAATTGGCAGGCGTCAGTGCCATTGCATGGGAATCGACAGCGGCGGCACTCGGTGGCTTTGCCAAGATCCTCGGGAAAGAATCCAAAGACCTTGCCATCACACTTCGTGTGCCCGCTTGAACCACCCCACGAATCCTGGTCCTGCAGCATAAATATTAGGTCAAAGAGATTCAGCAAGACAATAGAGACAGCTTACCTCTGACCGAATGAATGCGTCCAGTGTTAAAAATCGGCCATTTGATATGCTAAGTTTATCCATAGATTGCGACAGGTCGACACGAATGACAGTGGGAGTGCGTGGGACACTCCAGGTTGATTCTAGACCCGAGCTATCCAATATCACATCAACGTACTCCTGTCGAGTTAGTTTGATGCTTCCCCTGAGCTTTCCTTTACCCTTTCCTTTCGGCCTGGGATTCAACCCTTCTGAGGATTGATGCTCGATCGGAGGGGATGCAGACTGTGCGGGAACCGGTGAGGTTGTGAGCAGATCGCGGGGGTCAGGAAAGTCCTCATCCGATTTGCGACCATCCATAGAACTATAAATTGACATGGCACTTGCTGGACGGGACATCACATCCGAGGTGGCAAAAGAGGCGGGTGTGCTTGCTCGAGAGGATGGAATGAAGGAAATATGGCTACTAGCTCGAGATCCAGCTGGCGAGGATGCTGCTCGAGACGGAGCACGAGAACTGCCGACCACAATAATCCTCGAATGACCCATAGGTCATCAACATGTATGCTTTGAATGGGCAGGGATTGATCCAGCTCTCTGGACTCTCCAGACTAAAATAAGAATGCCCCATGTATTGATCACTGAGGATCTTTTTGTTGCTGTTAGAATTTATCACAGGAGGGTGTAAGAAGGTGTTGGAAATACAACCCGTGACCGTGTTCATTACATCAGACACTTGATTAATAGCCTAATTAGTGACCCACTTGAACTCCGCATTGCAAATTCAACCATTGCACATGCTCTTATATTTTATCCTATCTCGTTGCCTTGTTTCAGCTCCGTCTTCCGCATGGACATCATAGCTACAATACCAATTACTTACTGACTCATAGATAAGCAGTCTGTATAAATACCTAGCTATTTCTCCAATATATTCAGTCTGTTCTTTACTTGCGAACCACCCATCAATTTAACCTTCCCATAGGTTATGGGCCCCGCCCCTCGCATCTAAAGAAACCCTTACCACTTTGTTCATCCTCATCTCGCACCTGCTTGTCAAAATTTTCATTCATTGAACCGAACCATCCACACTACAATGTCCTTTGACACATCCACCAAACTCGGCGACGACTTCCTGCGAATCCCGAAGCTTGAAGTCACCGGAACGAATTGGGTCATTTATAAAAACCGGTTCCCCTGGGCTCTTGATGCACGAGGCCTCGCGGAGCATCTTGCTGTTGATGCAAGTGCGCCGAAGGATCCGCTCTTGGCCATTCGGGATGCCGAAGTTCCAGTCGTCTTGACTGCGCAACAGACGGCGCTTGAGACGGAGTGGAAGAAAGAGACTAAGCTGTGGAAGCAGGGCGAAGCGATTGTGAAGCAACAGATCGCAGGAACGATCCCAGACTCACTGTTTATGAAGATTCGAAGCAAACCCACGGCCAGCGAAATCTGGAAGGAACTTAGCAATGAATTCCAGAAGAAATCACGCATGGTCTCGGTTGATTTGCGTCGCAGGCTTCAAGAGGAGCGTTGTGACGAGCGAGGCGATATACGCACTCACTTCACGAAGCTCAGGACCATGCGCGAGGATCTCGCAGCAATGGGTCAACCCCCGACCGAGGACGACTTTTACGCGATCATCCTCGGCTCCCTACCCTCCTCATTCGATCCCTATATTTCCGCAATCAGTACAACTTCGAGCGTACTCGGAACTACGCTTGATTCGAATGACCTGATGCTCACCGTTACCGACGAATATGAACACCGACTTTTGAAGAAGAACGGCAGGAAGGACGACAAGGATGCCGCCTTCTACTCCAATGATTCCTCCAGTGGGAAGGGTCAGTCGGGAGGTTCAAAGTCGAAGAAGAACATCGAGTGCTTCAACTGCAAGAAGAAGGGTCATTGTAAATCGGATTGTTGGGCAGAAGGCGGCGGCAAGGCCGGCCAAGGTCCAAAGGGAAAGGGAAAAGGGAAGAAATCGAACGCTGATGCAGCCGCTACAGCCGATGATGACGCCGCGTGGATGGCCCACGCGGAAGCCAATGCTCTGGACTTCGTTGAGGAAGGCCTGAACGCGTCCGCGGCATTCGTGGACAGCGAGAGCGAGGAGAAAGACTCACTCGAGCTCGAAAATACCTCCATCTGCTCGGACGATTATTCCGACATCTTTGATGGACTTCCCGAGGATCCCGAGCTTGAATCCTCTGCGGAGGATGAGTACGCCGGGATGCCAGACCTCCAAGATGTCTCAGACTCGGAGGACGAATTTTCCGACACGGAGTCGGATAGCGAGTCGATTCCTGAGCTTCTCGATGTCCAAGACTCGGATGATGAAGAGGAAGACTCACAGGATGCCAGCAATGCGAACGACAGCGATTCACGGGCGATCGATGGCTCCTTCGAGTGGATTGAAGTTGGAGAGACCAACTTTGAGGAGTTCTTGGCTCGCGCGCCTACTCAGCAGGCCCTCGACGAACAAGCCGTTGATTGTGGACTATTGGAAAAATCAGCAATGGGAACAGAAGAGGTGTACACAATTTCGTTCGACTCAGCGATGCTCAGCACCGAGACGCCCGGGGATGCCCTCATCGACATCGATTTGTACGATTCAGGGGCCTCGAAACATTTCTCGGGGAGACGTGCGCAGTTCTTGAACTATGTCGACATTACCCCCCGACCCATCACCGCTGCGGACAAGCGTTCCTTTCAAGCCATTGGACAGGGCGACATGTATATCACTGTGCCAAATGGTGATAAGCCGGCGTCAAGAATTCTTTTAAAGGATGTCTTGTACGCACCAATGATGGGAGTCACCCTCGTTTCTATCAGTCGTATCGACGCCGCTGGATGCCACGTTTGGTTTGGAGGCGGAGCTTGTCGAATCTTTGATAAGGATCGAAAGCCCGTAGGCAAAATCAGAAGAAAGGTGGACTTTACCGTGTTTTCACCCCGCATCCCAAACCCCCTCCCGAATTCGCCTCAGCTGCGAAGGAGAAGATCACCATCGACGAATTGCATCGCAGGATGGGACATATTGCGCACGAGGCCGCGCGCAAGCTTGTGAACAAAGGTTTAGTTCACGGAATCGAACTGGATGAATCCAGCGAACCTACCATCTGCAATTCTTGCGAGTTCGCAAAGATGACACGGAAGCCAATCCAAAAATTCCGTGAGGCTTCCCGCGCTAAAAACGTGGGAGATGAGCTTCATTCGGACGTCTGGGGACCCGCACCTGTTCGCACGATCCGCCACAAGGAATACTATATCAGTTTCACGGACGACAACAGCCGGTACACGCGTGCATACCTGATGGCTCACAAAGACGAGGTCTTTGAGCATTATCGCGCCGAAGAGGCCTGGTGGAAGACGCAAAAGAACGTCAAGATTAAGTGCCTGCGCTCGGATCGCGGCGGGGAATACAAGAGCAAAGAATTCGATGCTCACCTCGCGGTTCAAGGAACCATTCGGCGCCTCACTGTCCACCACACGCCTGAGTACAACGGCGTGTCTGAACGCCTCAACCGGACGCTATTGAACAAGGTTCGCGCTATGCTTCACGATAGCGGCCTTCCAAAATTCCTGTGGGGCGAAGCTTTGATGTACGCGGTGTACTTGAAGAATCGTACCTGGACTCGTGCAATCGGGGACACTACACCGTTTGAAATCGTTTTCGGAACGAAGCCTGTCCTGGACGACTTGCATCCTTGGGGCTGCAAGGTTCTTGTGCACAACACGGACGATTCCAAGCTGGATATGCGCGGAAGTGTCGGCCACTGGGTTGGAATCGATGAGGAGAGTGCTGCTCACCGCATTTATTGGCCCAATCGGCGCACTGTTGGAACGGAGCGCAGTGTCAGCTTCAAACTTGAAGAAGATGTTGTTCTTGCAAAGGTGCCGCTCGAGGGGGAGTGGGATGTAATCGAGCGTCCAGCTACCCAGAAAAAACGGTGTTCCAGCACCCGATAAAACTCCAGAAGCAGCCGAACACGTTCCTCGAGCCACAATTGAGGAAGTTCCAGACGTCGATGATCCACAGCCAGCCGAACACGAGCAAAATCCGCCACAGAACGATTTTTTAGGCCAAGATTTCGAGGACCAAGAGCCTGAGGGCCGTCCCAAACGTGTGCGCAAGGAATCTGGGTATATTCGTCGCCTCCGCGATGGCGAAGGCGTTACCAGCAACCGCCGTGCAGACCCAGCTATCCCGAAGGGCATTCAAGCAATAGACGAGGATGCCGCAGTCTCAGATGACTGGGAAATGGTTGGAGTTGAGGACTTTGCGATGGCGGCCATTACCGCTGGTGCCGAGGGACTTGAGCCGACGTTTGAGGAGGCGAAGAAGAGACCGGATTGGCCTAAATGGGAAGAGGCGATCAAGATCGAGCTTGCCGCTTTGGAACGTAATGGCACGTGGTCCATCACCGAGCGCCCGCCTGGCGCTAATGTTGTTGGCGCCAAATGGGTTCTTCGTATCAAAAAGAACGCCGCCGGCGAGATCGAGAAGTACAAAGCCCGACTTGTTGCAAAGGGATTCATCCAAATCTACGGGGTTGATTTCTACGAGACTTACGCACCTGTCGCCAAACTGTCTTCTTTTCGGCTCCTTCTTGCGATTTCAGCGCGCAATGACTGGCCGGTTCACACAATCGACTTCGACAGCGCGTTCTTGAATGGAGTTCTCGCCGAGGACGAGTCCATTTACCTTGAACAACCTCCCGGCTATGCCACGAAGGACAGGAAGATGTTTGTGTTGAAATTACACAAATCAATCTATGGTCTTCGCCAGGGCGCGAAGAACTGGTACGACTTCCTCTGTGAAGCCCTCGCCGACTTGAACTTCAAACGATGCATGGAGTATTTTTCAAGGAGGAAGATAATGATCTTCTTGTTCTTGCCATCCATGTTGACGACTGCATGATGTTGGGCAGTTCCCTTCCGCAGATCCAGCAATTCAAGGTCGAAGGCGAAATTCATTGGCTTCTGGGAATCAAGGTCACTCGAGACCGTGTTGAGCGCACGCTCTCCTTATCGCAGCACGCCTACATCGAGGCAATAATCACACGGTTCAACTTCAACGATTTGAAGCCGAGCGCGATGCCTCTCGACCCCAACATTCCTCTCACAAAATCCCAGTGCCTGACGAGCGTTGCGGACATCGCGAAGATGAAGAATGTTCCATATCGCGAAGCTGTCGGATCCTTGATGTATGCCGCTATGGGCAGTCGTCCCGATATTGCATTCGCCGTCTCCACCGTCTCCCAATTCAACGATAACCCAGGCTGGGCGCATTGGGAAGCCGTTACAGCAATTGAGTACCCAAGGCGCGGATCGAAAATTTCTGTTTTGGCATGTTTTCAAGTAATTGTCAGTAGCTCAACCAGTTCTGCTCTGATTTAGATGAAACCTAGGTAGATCTGTCAGGCTAAGTCAAGCGCAATTAGTAATAGAAATTGATTTACCAAAAATTCTGTATTAGGTAATCTGTGGTTTTGGACCACTTTCGAGCCAAATGCCATCTAGCATACCCACGACATGTCCCAGTGACCTAATATTTTGAGATGGACAACATATATACATAGGCAAACATGTGATAGAGCCGGAATTAGGGATAATTTAGTTACAGTCCCTGTAGTTCCATTAATTAGGCATCCCTACATCTCACCAACCTCTGGACACCGGCTCACATTGGAACGGTCGCCAACGAACTTGCTGACTCGGCGCTGGGATTGTATTCCAACATCAGGTTCGGTCAGGCTACTGATCAGCGGCTTATAAACCCCTTGAGGGCCGGCCTGATACGCCTTGCCTGATACGCGCTGACACTGGGCCCATGTCAGGTAAATTAGGATTTCTCGACAAAGAATTCGGCCAAAAAACATGGGGGTGAAATGTAAATCAACCAGAAAAATGAGACGGGGCTAGCTGGTGCATGCAAACCCAGAAAAAGTCCTTAAAAGATGATACACTTCTTCTTCTCCCTCGGTCTCCCTATGTTTCTTGTTTGTCGTAATGCTCGAACGAGACTTGTGAACACCTGTTCTACGTTTTGTGCGGTTTTGGCCGACGTTTCGATGAATTCACAGCCGAAGTGTCGCGCTAGCGCTGCTCCCTCCTCCTTTGATACTTCGCGCTCATAGGCCTTGTCGGATTTGTTACCTACCAGCATGAGAATGGGGTCTCCCCTCTTAGCTCGTCTGACAGACTGGCGGAAGACCTCGAGCCGATCGAATGTTGTCCGGGATGTAATCGAGTAGATCAGTAGAAATCCTTGGCCCTCTCTGTACGGTATTATTCCTGGGCAGAACAGGGAAGACAAGAATACACATACCGCACCCATTGATCTCGGAGTGTGGCATACTCCTCTGGTATTCGTCAGTCAGCCAGGTGAATGAGGAGATCGATTCCCTACGCACCCTGGCCGGCGGTATCAATCACTTCGACAAAACACATGCGATTGTCGACTATGAACTGTTTACGGCAACATTTTATGGTAAATGGGGTCAGGTGCAGGCGTGAGAGCACTATGCCAATCGCCGCTAACCTTGCCTTCCTAAGCAATGGAGGTGACAGTGACAGAGGTTCTTCGTCACCGAACTTGCCTTTCCTGATCTTGCCGTGTGCTCAGAGGGCGATGCCGAAGAGGGTTTCAATTACCTGTGGGAAATTATGTGATGACATTCTCATTACAGACTGAGAAAGGCAAGTTCAGGGATCACTTGCATAAGATGATATATTTCTGCCTGATCATTCAAAAGTCACTGAACTTGCCTTTCCGGATCTTGCCGTAGCCGCCTGCGCTGACCTACCTGAAGCTTCACTCAGGTATCCAGGCTCTGCCTAGGGGCTCAGGGAACGTAGTGACTTATGAGCACTGAGCGCAACAGGAATGAACTCAATGCGAGTCATAGAAAGAACATCGACAGGTCTAGAGACCAGCTTTGCTTCCGACTGCTTCTTCGGGCGAGCATCGCGTGTGGAGCATGATTTAAATCGCAGCCCAATGGGCCGCATCAAAAGGCTCCGGACCTCGGTTTTCTTTACAGGAACAATGCAAAGGCTTTTATTTTCATTGCAATTTACCGGTGTGTCTGCTCAATTCTCAACGTGTAAATTCAACAGAGTTCAATTCATACCAAAGGAAGGGGATCCGAGGCCGCGGAGCGGCCGAGCACCCGCTTATATGACTGAGATGGGTTGACGAGGAAGTGAAGGTGGGGGAAAAGGGTGGATCCCAGTGACGCTCGTTCATTCCTTGTGTGTGTTATATATCTACTCAGTACGGATGCCGTACACATGCATGCATTATCTGCTGTTACTCCTTCTCTGGTGGTTTATACATAACCAACTGTGTCTGAAGTTTGGATAACCATGGATCCCGATTGCGTCAGCGGCCAGCGATTGGTAAAATGGGTGCAACTTCTCGGATGTTGATGATGGAGTGTGTTGAACGCACATAAGTTACGAGCTGCGAATGTGCGGGACAGACAATTATTGTAACGTTTAAGGCAGTCAGGTAAGGAGCGAATGAAATAAAAGTGTGATCCGTTTTCGCCTCCATTCAGACGCGGGGAGTCGAACCCCGGCGACTGCTGTTGTGGAATATTGTTTGAATTTTCCAATTCCGGCCCCATATTCTTTTACATTTTCTGTAACGGACACAACATTCCTTCTGAACCCCCTATACCATTTCTGACTTATTTCCCTACACATTCCTTTGCTTTCTCACGCTCCGTATTTTACGGACACACACACTCATTGACTTCGTCTCATCCCAACATCTCCGCGATCTATTCAATCACTAAATACCTACAAACATCTGATTAGCTATATAAACCCTAGCGTAGATCTTTGACCTCGGTTAATCGACTACTTATGCCAGTCATTTCGTGCGACCCCCGTGTGCCGGACTAGCATTCTGCTTTCCGTCACATATTTTTGACTGCTCGCTTTGCGTCCTAGCTTCGTTGGACTACTCGGTCTGATCAACCGCTACCGCCACCTTGTTTCGACGCCCCCAAAACCGACGAAACTGTACGCTATGGATATAGGACCTACCCGCCTTGTGGTGCACGCAGGGGTAGCCCCCGTGCTGCGGCCTATTTTAGGTACATCCACTCCTTCTTCATCTTCCACCCGCTCCCTCGCTGGAGCACCCTCTACTGATACTCTTCTCCTCAAAACATCTTGCCCGGTCACCCCCGAGCTGAACTCCAGCTCGGTAGTGTCGGGGAGACCTCCCTCTACGCATCGCGGATTGGGAGACGGGCTCGGCGGTGCCGACCCGGAGCCCGCTGGTGGCGGGCTCGACCTTTCGCATGACACCTTCGGTGTCAACCTGCCGCTCTTTGAGCCATTGCCGCCCCCACGCAATTTAGTTTCTAGTGTCCCGAGCTCTGACGAGGGCTCGTGGCCAGCAACCCCGATGGCCACTCATTTGCACTCTGAGTGGTTAGTTCCGGAGCACATGACTACGTCAAATATCATGTACCCACCCGCATACGCCTAAAAACCCACCTCCCCGGTTTCCAGCCAAATATCTCCGCTAGATCCAAATCTTCTCAGCATTTTCTGCGCCAGCACCCCTGTGAAAGTCGAAGTCGCACGCAAGGGTGAGTCACAAGGAAGGGTATTCGGGGCGCGGGAACACAAGCGCGGGGGATACAAAGGACTACAGGAATACGGGGATACAGGCCGAATATATATACGAAGCTGTGCGACGGATAGGGGGGGTAGGTAAGGTAACCGGGTGACACGGCGCGCGACGATCCCATTTCCAACACTCCCACTGAGCGTTGCGCGACGCAAGCCCACAAACTCCCACTGGCGCGACACGCCATTCATCTTTCATCGTCAATCCGCAGCCAAAGAAACAACACACCACAACCACCTCCATTCCATCCATCCATCTCCATCATTCACCTCCAGCTGGCGTGACAGCCCTCGTTCCGGAGTAAGTGCGGTCGGTTTCGGTTCGGGCTCGAGTCGGACAATACAGCCACCGCGGCTGCATTCGGCACTCGCCGCAGTTCGGGTCGAGTCGGACAACACTAACCCCATCCTGGAGCTAGCATTCGGCACTCGCAGTTCGGTCGTTTGCGGCACGGGTATCGGTTCGAGATGACGAGTATGTGCGGTACGGGAATTTGTCGGTCCAGTTGAGCGCTGGGATGCCTCACAACGAGGACTTCGGGGTACAGGGGTAGCGCGAGGGGGGGAAGTTCGAAGCAGCAGAGGCAGAGGCCAGGGCCGGGGCCCATAACCTGTGAAAGTCAAAGTCGCACGCAAGGGTGAGTCACAAGGAAGGGTATTCGGGGCGTGGGAACACAAGCGCGGGGGATACAAAGGACTACAGGAATACGGGGATACAGGCCGAATATATATACGAAGCTGTGTGACGGATAGGGGGGGTAGGTAAGGTAACCGGGTGACACGGCGCGCGACGATCCCATTTCCAACAACCCCCTGCTCTTTTTTTTCTTTCTGAGATGCCTGCTGAACCCAACCCCCCCAGAATGTCTGTCTGTGGTCTCTGCCTCCGACTTTCGACTACGCCGCCCACTGCAGACACCCTGCCGACACCCCCGCTCCCAACGATATGGAGTTGCTCAAGAAGAATCGGCGCAATGTGCGCACGGAGACCCACAACGCGGACAGCGTTAGCACGACCTGTGACTACGAGGAGGCCATTGCGAACACGGAGAGCATCGCCGCCCTAGACGTCGGGGCAAAACTCAAGGCTTACTACGCGTACACGGAGGAGGAGAAGCGCCTCTTGGTAGGTTCCAAGGAGGTCGTGGAGGCTACGGGCCCGCTCCCCGTCTTCATGACCTCCTGGGTCGCCGCTCAGCGTCTCGTCATCTCGACCGAGGAGGCGACCGAGAGGTGTAAGCGCGACGCCGACCGCGCAAAGGCCCTGGGGCATAAAGTTTCGCGACTCGGATTGTCGACCCACCTCGAAAAGGTTAAAGCTATCCTCGAATTGGAGCGCCCGGGGTCACCACACCACGGTCACCACACACCCTCCTTCATCACATCGAGCCATGCACCACTGCTCTATGCATATTTTCAGTCTGGCAGTGGAATTTCGTTCTTCTCGATATAGTCTATCAAGCAAAGGTTCCTGCAGCAGGCAAAGATAGAAAATATGACATCGGCGTGGATCTCTGAAAAGGTTGGGGCCGGGACTACGCAGTTCATGACCGGGCAGTTTTTGACCTCGATTACAAAGGCAATGTGATTCTACACCACCCTCGTCGCTCCGTTAGTTCGGCTAATTTTGAGCAAGTCTGTCACCTCATATAAATTTAGCAGATTTGAGATGTCTCAAATCTACAGTTCGGATGAACTGCTCGATTTTCACACTCCGAATCCAAGTGTTGAATTTGAATAGTTGAAACTTCTGAGCGAACAGGAAGCAAAATACTCCCAAATATGGAAACATTGCACAACTCAGTTCGCCTGTGGTTAATTTTTATGGTTGCTGTCCAGAGAATTTGTTTCGGGTGCACAAACACAATCCCAGGTAAAAATCCATACTCATTCCACTTCTGAAGGAACACAAAACAAAATACTTCCAAATATGGAAATATTGCACAACTCCGTTTGCCAGTGGTTAATTTTGTGTTCTCCACCCAGAGGACTCATGTCAAAGCCACAAACACAGCACTTTTTCAAAAGGACCAGGGCCGTCAAAATAAATCTGAAGAGACAGTCTGAACCAGAATTTTGCTGGCTATCCTCCCAGGACGACCCTGTCAAAATCCGGCTTGAAACGATTGCACAGTGGCCAAAATACTGTTTTGATGCAGAATCTCGGCACACTGTTTGGTGACAGCCTGCATTTGTTTGGATTGGCATGGAGAGCCCTGAGCACCTTTTCAAAAGGACCAGGATGGTCAAAATAAATCTGAAGAGACAGTCTGAACCAGAATTTCACTTCGCCGATGTCCACCTGCCATTTGTGCGGCACCAGGGGGCCAATGTTGGTGGGCAAGGGGGCATTGGAAAGGGTGCATACCTTGATTTCTCGATGCTCGTGCCCTCTTTGTTTTGTGTGTCCGCGGAGAATCAGGGATAGGGTGCATCCGGTAGAGCGGGAATCAGCCGGTTACGAGGTGAAAAACGGGGAAAGATACTTGAGAAAGTGAAGGATGCCCGTGAAGTACATTGGGAGCAACGCCGGATGATACTCAATCCACGGACCTGTAACGTCTGTACGCCTTCCGGAGTTGTGACCTGGACTGTGTGAACTTGTCTGAGAAGGGGTTGCTGGGACCAACCCGGCCGACAATATTCTTGAAAAAAAAAAAAAGCCTGGGCGATGGGTGAGAGAGGTTAAATCCAGCCATACCGTCGAACGATCGACTTGCCTTGACATTGCGGCACTTTCCCCACTTGATCCCCTACATGGGGTAATAGAACAAACAGTTAGGAAGGGACAGCTGATAGGCTTAATAATATGTCGAGACATCGGACTTTCTGAAACCTCATGCAAGGACCGTGGAATGACTGTAGCTAAGGACATCACATATTTATATAGTAGGGGATAATAGAAGTGGTGGTCGGTGAAGGAAAGGAGTGATGGAGGTAAATGGTGAGGGGAATACGACGAGTCCGGCGTCAAGAGTGTCATCAGGGAAGAGTAGGATAAGTGAGAGAGATATGTCGACAGAAAAGAAATAATAGCCGAGCACCGTCACAGGTGATGCACCTAAATTTCCGTGTCCGATGAAGTTTTCGTCTCCGAGGACTGTGCGAGCGGCGATGATGATTTACATTTGTGTCCTGGGTTCAAGCCACCGTTGTGGGGATTTGATGTGTGACAGGGCGCAGTACGAGACTGGACACCTTGGCGACGTTGAAGGAGTAGGGCGGCCATGTTGGCTGGTGCACTGCCGTAGTTTCGGCGCGAGGTGGCGGGTGGGAACTCGGGGGGTCGCATTGTTCCGTCTCCTACGGGACCCGCGCATTGAACGCTCGTGAGGGAGAGTGCATTATCGCTGGAAGTAGTTGGGGGTTGGGAGTCAACAGCTGTCGCAGTGTGTGACAGCCGGTAAGCAATGGCGCGCTCGACAATTGCGGCGAAGCGCACGGCAGCCTCTTCCCTGGCAGTGAGCGGAGAAGCTGGGGGGCGCGAGGTCTTCACACGCGCCGTGCGCCTTCGGCGTGGCGGGGGCGCAGCGGGGTCCACACACTCGCCCCCCGACTCGGGGAACGGGATGACGTTCGCGGACCCCATAGGCGACTGGGGCGCGCCGCAGAGGCATTGGCGGTTGGACAGGTCGAGAAAGGGGTCCCTAGAGAAAGCCATGGCCAAAGCCAGAGCAGCTTTCGCCGAGCTCGAGGGAGATTAATAAGAACAAGAAACCGTTGGTTGGTGTTGCTATGGAAATAAGGTTCAGTGACACATGACCTGGTAAGTTCGGATCAAGTGGCTTGCAATACTGTGCAATTTCGTTCAATTCGGCGGTCACGTGTCACGCACCCCCTGTGCCGCGATGAATTTTGGTTTCGGTCACGGGTCACGGCACCCAGTGCCGAATGTAAAATGCGTGACATCCGGGCCAAATCTCCCTCGGAGGTGCAAAAAAGGCAGAATTTTCGAAAATTTCCGTCTTGAATGCCGAATTTTTGGAGGTGTCACGCCAAACTTCATTGGTTGCCGAAGTGCCGAATCGGTATTTTGGGTCACGGGTCACAACCCGTGCCGAATTGAACGAAATTGCACAGTATTGACAAGAATCGGAGAGCACGGGCCGGGCAACCCGGTGATGAGACAGCAGCGTGACGAAAGTTCTGATCGGCCACAAGCATTTCTCAACACAGCATTCAGCTGATGCTTTCAAAATGTTCCAGAAACATCCCACTCATATTTACGAGATGTTTCAAATGCTTATGGCATGTCACTGTGACCAATTTTGAACGTCCGACAGTTGTTGTGAAAATGTTGTGCCGTGATATCTGGGCAACATAGCTCACAAACGGGGGTGTAGCCACGCGTCATCGCTTCGTCCTTTCTGCCCCCCATCGTCCTCTTATCTCTCTTCTCCTTTCCGGGTCTCCGCTGCAATCCTAGAGCGTCAGCCGGAACAATCAAACCATTGGCGAATCTCAAGCTCAGCAAGACCTTGGGTTGAAGCCTGCCAAGTACACCGCCGTTTGTAAAAAATGTGTGGGGGATGTTTCTGCGTATTGGCTCGGCTGAATATACCGAAATTTCTGAGGTACACTTGCTCCATTTTCTTATTACTTTTTTGGGACTGAACTAAACTAACAGTTATGGCGGCAATGCACAAAGTGCGGAGTGACCAGACGCAATGGTATGCCCACACCTGACCTTGGAGAACCCCAAACCTGTGTTTCCGAGGCGTGTATCAAGCATGGACAAGGGCCCGAGCATCGGCCTTCTTGTGCGTTGGTCTATCGTCACTATTCTTTTCTCTTACACTTACATTTCAGCAATCCAAACAAACAATGCGGAGACGCACCTGGAGTGTGCTGCATCAACTGCAAAACGGTTTGGTACCGGTTCAACTATGAGCAAAAGGCCCCCACCTGGTACATTCTTCGATACCAACATGCTCCTTCAACATGAACACGGAGGTGGGACCCCAGGCGAGGATAAAATTACGATTGCTTGGGCTGTAAGTTGTCATTGAACTCATATATTGGTGCTGGCTTACTCTTAAAAGGTCCGAGAAAGCAAGGCAACCCTAGTGCAAAGAAATGGGCTGTTTCTCTTTCACTGCCAGGTATGAATGCATTATCCTTGGTGTCAAATACTTGAATGACTTTTATCTTCAGATATCAAGGCAAATCTGGTGGCGACAGTCAATATTGAATAGGGACGCTCACACTCAGTACCGCTATTGAAGTATGTTTCCATTTGACTTTCCGTCTGTATCCGTTTAAAGTTTCTACAGTGAGGAAGTGACCTTCCGCTTTCACGGCGGGACTGTTTTGGAACCGAAAACCGCTAATATGACCTTCTCTGAGTTCTATGCCTTCTATAGCTCACCTAGCCGTGCTTCAATTTTCTTGTCCAATGTACCGTCTGTCTGGAAGGCACTCGCACGGGCAAACAGAGGCCCTATCTTATTCCTTGAGCTCTATATTGATTCTAAGATGGCGAGTCTTCAGTTAGTACCAAAAGGCTACTATTTACACTCCAACCTCACGTCAAGACTCGCGTGGACCTCATGGAAGGCCGTTCTTCGTCATCTGCAGATTCAATTATGAGCTCAGCTCTGGCCAGTGTGGCAAGAAAGCGGACACTCAGCAGCACCTCAGAAGGTGCCAATCGGAACGAACCTACGCCCTGGTAAGATTATTGCTGTTTCTGGACCTGCATATATTGATTGAAACGAGCGCCAATGAAGTCCGCTTTTGTTCCGATGAGCTCAAGTAGTATTCAACTCCATCAACACTCTTCTATTACGCTGAAAAAAATCCTATGCATTCGAGAGTTTGCGGCAGCCACCGGAAGCCACCCGGTGGCTGATTGGGCATGCGGTAACCGGTGGCTGTGGCTGATCTGGTGGCTGCCATGCAGCTGCCACATGTACCCCTCTTACACCTGTCTACCATGGAGAGAGCCATTCTAGAGTCCAGAATATGCTTTACAGCACTCCTCAAACTTATCTTGCAGGAATGGGAGGAGGATGTTCCAGTTTCAAATGGACGGCCAGGCAGAAGAGTTGATCTCAACTCTCTGGGGGATAAAGGGCTGTTGGTTGATGTGGTAAAGAAACAAAGGTGGAGTGGTGCAACATCATACATTCGGCCACCAGATCAGCCACAGCCACCGGTTACCGCATGTCACAGCCTATCAACGTGAATAAGGCCGCAGCTTTGGTTCATTCAACTCCTGTTCTCTTTCCCCCCCTCGCTGACTTGTCTCATAGGTAGGGTGAACACTTTGAACGCGGTGGCCGATGTATGAATTCCAGTAGGGTGTAAATATAATATCTTGTTATCTGCAATACAACTTGTTTTCATTGTATCTTAAATGTATTTGAATGTGAAATTTGAAGAAATTCGAAGCAATTGAGAAAATATTTGCGTCACCCTCTTTTTAAAATTACGCCTCTCCGTCCTTCTGAAGCCATTTTCAAACTCCGCTGGTCAGTTGACCCCGCGGGCCGCCACAGCTATCCGATATTACCCCGTTTGAAACGCCTTTACATCTTTAAGCAACACAAGCGGCTGCTCGGCCGCTTGGCAAGAGCACCATTGGACGCGCCAGATGGACGGGATATTTGCGGTGTCCAGCCAGACAAGTTAGCTATTTGGCTATAATATCGCCCAATGTACGGCAATGTCAGATAATTTCCACGACATTTCATCCAAATGCTGGAAACACCCTTCGGGGCTATTAATACGCGAAATTCCACACAAACTGAGGAAAAATCAGAGATTAGCGTGATAAGAGAACAGCGTCAAGATGTGTAGTGGCGGGGGAAGCTAAGAATGTTGGAGTGCATGATGAGCAAATACTGGCGGCGCCAGGAGGACGGCGAGGGCGTGAAGAGTGTTGGGGGAGAAGACAAAGGTGGGGAAAAGAAGCAGAGATGTGCGACACTGCGACGTGGCAACGAACTGTGGCGATTGACGTATCGCTGAACATAGCGGACAAACCTTTCGATCATTCCGGCAGGTTACAATGGATAACAGCGTCAGTGAGTTTGGCCATGTCTGGATAGATATCACTCAAAGGAGGTCTTATGAGTCGCATCACACAGCCAGACTCGCTGCTACTGGAAAATCAAGGGCTATCCCCGTTTGCTTTATACGGGGTAACCAGTGTGTGCATTCAAGTCAACTGTTCTTTTACATATATCATCTGAGTCGGTTCTACACCTGTGAAACCACAGATCAATTTCGAAGCTATATAATGCATGTGGCACGCACTTTCCTCGTCAATAGATACCTTTTTTTTCTGGCAATGCTGTACATTTAGATTCTACAGAAACAAATGTTTTCATTCAACTCACAGCCATGTCAACTCGGACGCGTTATGTCATAAGTGACAATCAGAGAGGTGCGTCCTTTACTCCCCTGAACCATGGCACGAAAACAGCATCTGGTTCCTCTTAGATATCATTATTCGCATGATCTGAAGTGGCATGTAATTCGCATGTCTCAGAAACTCCATTTGAGCTCAACAGAGATTGCAATCTTTCTCAACATGCCTCTCCGTGTTGTGCAGCGGGTTCCCCAGGTTTGGAACGAAATCAGTATATAACACTTTCAGCAATGTATAGCGAGGTTCTGAAAATCTGCACCAAAATTAATGCTTGACTAAAATCTGTGGGGGCGGCACTCCATGCGTGACGTGACAGAATTGACGCCCCCAAAACGTGTGGGGGCGTCAGTCAGGGGCGGCAGGGGGCGTCACATGGCGTCACTGGCGTCACTTTCACCGAGCCCAGATCTCACGAACATAAATAGTTCATTCCATGTCTCTACACAGCCAATCCGTTGGAGCCGAACGTAATGGCCGATAAGAACGGGAACTTTGAGCTCCGTCCCAGCGTTAGGTAAGATGTCACGTTCTGTCCGGGTGCAAATGAATGACATGACAGCGGACATGCGGCGGCGGCGTGGACTCAATGTGGCGCCAGCACCCTTCGTTTCCACCACCATGGAGTGCAGCAACCTCTCCAACCCAGATGTCTCTGGCATTGGCGTTCGCGCAGCCATCTACGCTCAGAACCTTACCTGCTTCTTGCCCGTCATCGTGCATCTCTGGGATCGAAAGATTTCCAAGGACGAGCTGAAGGGCATCAAAGATCAATCAATTGGCATGCTCGCAGTCGCCTTTGCCATCCTTCTCACCACCATCATCCTGGCCAAAGGCGCTGGAGGCAACCAAACCATCACAAGTTACCACGCCGCTGTCGTTCTGGATCTTAGCTGGATGAACAACACCAGCACGTGGATTTGGTTTATTCTCTACGTCCACCATCGAAGCAAGTGCGATGATTGGCGCACTGAAGCAAACTGGAGCGCATGGCGCGGCGCTCTCCTTGAACCTGTCCTGGAGTTGTTGGGGCGGAATGAAAAAGCCGGCGCCAGCACGGAGGATCCTAGTATTGCCGAACGCATTCGGGGCATCGCCCAACGCATCTGGCGCTTTATCTCCGGGCAGCCTGTCCTTACTCTCGGTTCCATCCACCTGTCGCTCATGGCCGCTGTTGGAATATGGCTGTGGAGCGATCCATCCAAATTCGGCCAGCCCCTCGGTCCCAACTGCGATCCCACGCTTACAGTTGTCGGAGCGCCGGCGCGTCTTTCATCGAAACCATTGCGCATCGCCTCATTGATTATGTATTCCCTTGTTCTCATCCCTGGCGTCAACCTCATTCCTCCCTTCGCCTTCTTCCTCGCTCTTCATATCTCGTATAACTGGTCTCGGGGACGGCACCTATGGCTGTGGACATGCGTGGACAAGGCTCTCGGCGCCATCTCGAACATCTTGAGGATGGCTCTCGACGCCATCCTACACGTCTTGAGGTTATGCAGGAACCCGACATCAGATATCGAGCGGCAGACCCGTGAGTGTCGTAACTAGGGTGACATTAATACCGCTTACGCCCGTCCTCTATTCAGCGAGTAAAGACGCAAATGATCGGAACTCACCGTCTACGTCCGATCCCTCCCCCCGTACCGCCTTTCTCATCGTTGGCCTGGTGCTCCTTGTTGCCATCAATATCCTCTTCATTGTGGACATTGAACTCACCCTTGGTCGTAACAAGGGCGATCAAAATAACGACAATGAATGGGGGTTCGGGCAGGTTCTTGCACTCCTGCTCCTCATTATTCCACTCCGCGACGCTTGGGGCGCATTGCAGGAGATTCAAGAGAAGATTCGAGAGAGGCTAAAAGGCTTTCAGGAACAGTTTGAGGAGTTACTTCAACGCGAGTTTCACGCGACGCCAGTTGTTAAGCACCTTGGACAATTAATGCAGAAAGGGGCTGATCCCAGCTTATGGACTGCTGACAGTAGATTTGGCAACGCTCTCCAACTGGTTGCGTTCTATGGGAAGATAGAAATGTTGCAATTCCTGCGAACAAAGGGAATCCAAGACACACCTGGTATGATTTCAACCTCTAATCATATATAATCCTAATTATTTCAAGGTGGACATTTTCAAACAGCGCTCCAATCTGCAGCAGCGGGAGGGCATGTCCCCATGGTGCAATTCCTTCAGAAGGCGAGATTTGAGGACAAGCCTGGTACGATTACAACCTCCAAGCACATATATAACCCTAATTATTTCAAGGCAAACATTTTCAAACAGCACTCCAATGTGCAGCAGCGGGGGGGCATGTCTCCATGGTAGAATTCCTCCTTGAAATTAACACATATGTGATAGGTTTGAATGAAGTGGGTGAGTGTTTTGGTGCGAACAACTCGAATGATTTGATAACATGTAATTAGGAGGAGACTATGGGACAGCACTCTGCGCTGCGTGCGCGAATGGAAAGGTCGAAGTGGTTGATGCTTTGCTTAGGGCAGGAGCGGTGCGGAATGTGGATGGTGAGCAAAGAAATACTCAGGAGCGGTGCAAATGCTCAGCTGGAATCAGGGATAAACTTTGGAGCCCCACTTCACGTTGCTGTACTGATGGAAAATGGGGAGATGGTAGAGCTCCTAACTGGTGATAACCCGGAAGTCGCTGATTGTGAATGTGAGTGAGCACATTTCGAGACAATTAAAGCACTCAGCAGGGAAGCTAGGGGAGGGTGTTGGAAAAGCGGTTGATGTTGCCGGGTTCATACAAAACCGACCGCTGTTTGACCTATTACGTCAAAAAGGTTTGAGAGGGGTCAGTGCCGCCGCGTCCCTCCTGCACAGCCAACGCTGACCGGTCCCTCGCTCGCTCTGCAACGAATCAGAACGTAAGTGCCGCCGCGTCCCTCCTGCACGCCCAACGCTGACCGGTCCCTCGCTCGCTCTGCGACAGATTAGTTCGTAAGTGCCGCCGCATCCCTCCTGCACGGCCAACGTTGACCGGTCCCTCGCTCGCTCTGTGACGAATCAGTACGTAAGTGCCGCCGCGTCCCTCCTGCACGGCCAACGCTGACCGGTCCCTCGCTCGCTCTGCGACGAATCAGAACGTAAGTGCCGCCGCGTCCCTCCTGCACGGCCAACGCTGACCGGTCCCTCCCTCACTCTGCGACGAATCAGCACGTAAGTGCCGCCCCCTCCCTCCTGCACGTCAACGCTGACCGATCCCCCCTCCCCCCACCTCTCCAATTTCTGGCCTCAACCAACAGCAAGTAAGTACTTTTGCTGCATGTGGATACTTGGTTTAATAACACCGCTGTAGGCACAAGCTACTCTCCGTGGATATTTACAGAGGGACAGAGTTGAAGAATAGGCGAGGCAGCGGCCATCTGTCAAAGGGGTGTCACTCCGGCATCAGACAGTGAGGATGAATCTGTAGCCAACACCATCACCCCATCCATCTTCTTGAACGTGACTGGACCTGAACAAATTCTATCCCTTTTCTGTCCAAATTGGTGTCCCTCGGACATTTGGAACCAAAGATTCTGTTTCGGTGTTTGATCAAGGTCTTCCCTGGATTGCAGTTCCAGGAACAGTCAGTGTATCGCTGGCACACGTTCCGGCTGTGGACCACCCGAGTATAATGTGTCCCCCTGAGAGCTAGTGCTGTCCACATATGATATTAATACAATTATTTTGTGTATTATATTATATTAGTATCATATCACCCCGGCGCATCCTGTATCGTATCCCTATGTATTCTAGTGTAAGCGGCGGGCCTCTGGCGGACCTGGTGACAAGAATTCCCACCAATCCAGGAAGTAACTCGATTTTCCTGATCTCTTCGGGGAACATGTAGCTATACCTACTTCCCAGCTCTGATCTGTTTGCCCAAAGAGGGTACATGCCCCCCAGAACTCGCTATTAGTTCAACCACTCCCAGACTCAAATCTCAGTGGGGGTGTCATCAAATTTGATCGGGCAATTTGTCGGGGCCGTAAAAACAGGTTGCCCGTCACATTTCTCCAAATCTTTCCACACAGTCATGATGGTACTATCCTTGGGCACTACCTCTCCAAAGTCCAGCCCAAGCGCACGCTTTTTGATTGAGTGGTGCCCTGTCGTGGCTGAACCCTCACTTAAACGCGAGAAATCCCAAAGAACGGCCCCACTGCTCAGGCCCTGTCTCGGGCCTGGCTTGGCCTCGCGGGCCTAGGGCTTGAGGCTGGGCCCTGAGATTTGATCCTGCTCAGACACAATATTGACCTCTCCAGCGGTCAACTAGTGCTTTACATTTTGAAACGCGTGACCCTATTGCATTCCCTTACATTTTGAAAGGTGTGATGATATTGCATTGCTTTACATTTTTCAAACACGTGACCTTATTGCACTCCTTTACATTTTCGAACACATTCCAGCGCAGTCCCAGAGCCATTTTATGAGGCACGTGCGCCGGCAATGGATAGCGTTGGTCATTCTGGTCATTTTTAGCTATTCAGATCCGACTTCATAGAGATGTATTGGGGGCAGCAAAATTTCGGTACCGCGCAACTGCCAAAACATTGAATATTGATGAGATGGAAAAAAATGTAAAGGTGCGATTGAATGATGTTCCTTAGTCTGGTGTTTACCATAGGTCGGTGTATGCAGTGCGCCTTTATTGCATAATCTTAGGTCATCATTTTCCGAGTCGCGTCCCTTGGCAGCGAAAACGCGAAAATTCGTTAAATTTAGATATTTATGAGGCCTTACAATCTGTCCCTAGCACACTGCCTATTCTTGCCTGTCGAGCATGTTTGCATGTCTTTTTGAAGGATATGAACCAGCGGGATGTTATTCACACCAACAAAACCAATGGTGATGTCATTTGAAACGCCACCTGGCTCCACATGCCTTGGAAGCCACCCAGGTTGCTCCAGGTGGCTATCACAAACTCTCTAATGATTACTACATCCCAAATCCACGTTGTTTCTCACCCAGAACGGGGCGGTTGCTCGAGACTCGTCCTCAGACAGGAGTCACAGGATTCCCTTGAGGAATGCGCGATTAAGGTCCGCGGAGTGGGCAGGCTAGTTGTTGCGCGCTGCGGTAGCTGCAAGCGGCCGAAGGGGCGACGGCTTTTCAACAGGTGCATAAGTCTCGTAAAAATCAACACCAGAAATGTGGATTCATACCAATAATGGGCATCCGGAACAACGGATCAATGATTTCCATGTAAAAAGGCCAACACAGACCGGATGGTGGCCAACTGCAATTGAGAATACTCGCGCATTCGAGAGGTCGCCAGTGACCTCGGTGAACTGATTGAGTCGTTTCAGACCCCTCTGTTGTTTACTGCGAAATCTCGGCGCACGTCTTCATCTCAATGTTTCCCATCGTTCTTCCCGCGTCGGCCCTCTTTTCGTCAGACGTCCCGATAACCATTAATAAAGTAGCGAACAGACAGAATCGGTGGAGCCATCTGACCTTTCGAATGGATGAGAGTCACGGTATGGAAAACAGAGGCGACGGGACACAACAAAATTGACAGTAGGCGGCTCAGAAGTCAGGAACCAGTCAACGGACAAGAAGGATTAGCCCACTAGGACGGACAAAACCGACAACAGAGATGGTAGAGCTCCTTCGTACCTCGACTTACTTCGGAACGATCCAAGACCTGCTCTCGGCTGAATTAAACCATTCGATAGTGAGGCACAGGGTTCAAAATGCCATTGTGAAGCATGTGATTCAAAATGGCATTTCGAGGCATGTGGTTCAAAATGCGAATTAAACCATTCAATAGTGTTCAAAATGCCATTACAAAGCATGTGATTCAAAATGGCATTTCGAGGCATGTGGTTCAAAATGCAAATTAAACCATTCAATAGTGTTCAAAATGCCATTACGAAGCATGTGATTCAAAGTGGCATTTTGGGGCATGGGGTTCAAAATGCGAATATGTTGCGGAATTGATTCAAACCTTAAATATGTCAAGTGCTCCCTTATCCCTCCTGCTCTCGGCTGAATTAAACCATTCAATAGTGAGGCACAGAGTTCAAAATACCATTATGAAGCATGTGATTCAAAATGGCATTTCGAGGCAGGTGGTTCAAAATGTGAATTAACCATTCAATAGTGTTCAAAATGCCATTACGAAGCATGTTATTCAATGGCATTTCATGGCATGTGGTTCAAAATGCGAATTAAACCATTCAATAGTGTTCAAAATGCCATTACGAAGCATGTGATTCAATGGCATTTCATGGCATGTGGTTCAAAATGCGAATTAAACCATTCAATAGTGTTCAAAATGCCATTACGAAGCATGTGATTAAAAATGCCATTTCGGGGCATGTGGTTCAAAACGCGAATTAAACCATTCAATAGTGTTCAAAATGGCATTACGAAAATGCAGGCTATTTCAACTGACTCTGAATGTCCCAGACAAAATGCAGGCTAAAATGCAATCCATGGGGACTGGCAATCCCCGCCAAACAAATGTCTATTTGTTCTTTGTTTGTTCTGGATCGGGCTTCTAAAATCTAAATGGGGTCCGAGGACTTTGGTAGGCTGATTCGACTGAATCTAGTTTTCAATGCCTCTCGGTTTTCCTATCGAACTTTATAGAGTTGCGGACAAAAGTAACGCACGCAGTCGTTTAGGCTTATTTATGTGTGCAATATTAATTGGACCATCACACTATTTCATGCCCTTTGATTCGCTGTTCAAATTCGTTGATTGTTGGTTGTAGAATCACAGAGAGCCTTGCAATGCCAAGACGACCGTTTTTGAATACAAGATGCAGCATGGTCTGGCCGTCTTTGGTGGCTAGGTCAACAAATGCGTTGTGCTCAATGAGCAGCCTCACAATGTCTAGGTAACCCTTTTTCGATGCAAGCTGCAGGGCAGTCTTGCCATAATTGGTGGCTTGGTCGACAGATGGGTTGTACTCAATCAACAGCTTTGTGATGTTGAGGTTACCCCACCCCCACGTATGGCCGCTTGTCCGCGCCGCGTACTTCCAATACGCGACGCCCGCATCGCCCGTGGCGCAAATATCGCTCTCCGGTGGCGTTGAGGTAGTTATAGGTCTGCTCTACCTTCTCGGCATCTTTATGACCTTCAAACCGCCCTCAGAGGTCCAGTATGGCTGCCACATCAGCATGGACTTGTCGGTAGCATTTTCAGCATTCCCTGAAACCTGCTACTTGGCTTGCAATTGGCCTCACGGATCCCGCTCTCCTTGCCCCCTTCTTGGAGGCCCTGGGCTTGTTCTGGCTTTGAAAAATCCGCTATAGCTACGCATTACTGCGCTGTTTCAGCTGCCTGTTCATGTTCTTTCCAGAACAAGGACGTCGTTGAAGCGCCTACGGGGCAGACCGATACAGCAAGCCTGCGGAACGACCAGAAAATGGTCGTGAGACGCCGGAATAGCTCTCACCCGGACGGATTGTATCACAAGATGCTCTGCCAAGTCCATTGAGATGTCGTTGACCGAATATATGGGGAGCAGGGTCGGAGTCACACAAAAAGAGCTAGGCTCCGAAATCACTGCTTCCCCCCCCAAAGTACACCGAGCTTGGCCTCGGAATGCAGGGCTCCTCACCTCTCATCGATAGAGCATTGTAAGAACGAACGGTCCACGTAAGCGGCATTTATTGTTTCTACGTTATATTCAATATCCTCTTCGCAATAGATACTGACGAGCCAAAAAAAATCTTTCTGGAGGCATTATTGACTTATCTAGCGTCCGATCAATGCTTTGTTTTTCCCTACTTTCTTATTGCACATTTTCAACCGCGGCACTGTATTGCAATGCCTTGCATTTTCAAACGGGTGACTTTATTGCACATTTTCAAACACGTGACCTTATCGCACATTTTCAAATGCATGAGTTGCACATACTGTATCCACGGAACCCCCCTACGGTGTATTCCGGATTCGTTGCCTCGACTTCTAGGTTACACGAAGCACCCTTAACTCACGATCACACGACACGAGTTGTGCCTCAAAAATTCAAAAACTCGCACAACCTCGGGGATTGAATATTGAACGAGCAACCTTGGCACCAAAACGAGCAACCTTAGCACCCAAGTCCAACCTTTCATTTCACTTGCAGCAAGAAACTAAAAGTGCACCAATAGTCTGAGGGACTACCACTCTAACTTTAGACACATAAAACATATGTATGTTGCTATGCTGTCAGAAATGATTGGATTGCCCACCACTGCTACATGCACATGCACACTACCACCCTCTACAGTACTGGAGCCGTGATTTTGCTGGTGAACTTGAACTTTATGTAATAAAGTGGTTGTGGGCAGTTAAATTTGCCCTTCTGGAAGCTCCTTGGAATTCACAGGCAGAAAAGTCGCAAGAAACACAAAAAACACTGGTAAAAAGAACACATTTAGTTGTGTGCACGTGATGTATCTATGGTTAGGGTTTCCTTATATGGAAACACCAATTTTTGAAGTATAAAACACAAAGCCGTGTCGCCGAAATGGAAATAATGTTTCCAACACTTTTAAGAAAATGTGCTAAAAACAATTTATTGACACTAGATAAATGGAATCTGTCACCACAGGATTGTTCCTAGTCTTTCTGTGGTTTGAGTTTGTGTCCCCGACCCGACGTGCCCGACTAGAGAGGGCGGGAAGGCAGTGTCACGCTGTGACTCACGTGATTCGATGGATGCGGATGTCGCCTACCTTATATATGGTAGGATCTAAATATCTACCTCAGTCGACGTTAACAAAGGATCTCAGTGAGAGACGGGGACATAAGCCTGAATTACTAAAATCACACAAACAAAGCCAACAATCAGACAAAGAGTGCACAACAGGGAGATCATTGTTAACCTGTGCCTCTTGGGCGCCCGCAATTATTAGTTTGCATTTTGATTTGAAAAGGCAAGTTCAACCCCTGACATCTCTGGTTGGCTGTGAGGATTTTTTCCCTCTTTAGAATCACTCATATTGGTCCTAGAAGTGTTGCAGACCACGAGTGCAAGGTTACTTTTGCCTGCCTGATCACTGGTTTGCATTTTGACTTGAAAAGGCGAGTTCAACCCCGGACATCACTGGTCGGCTGTGAGGATTTTTTTCCCTCTGCAGAATCACTCATATTGGTCCTAGAAGTATTGCAGACCACGAGTCCAAGTTACTTTCGCCCGCCTGATCACTGGTTTGCATTTTGATTCGAAAAGTCGAGTTCAACCCCCAACATCACTCGTCGGCTGTGAGGATTTTTTCCATCTGTAGAATCACTCATATTGGTCCTAGAAGTGTTGTGTACCGTGAGTCCAAGGTTACTTTCGCCCGCCTGATCACCGGTTTGCATTTTGAAGACGAGACCGAAGATCAGAACCGTGAAACATGTTGATGTTGAAATTTGAAATAAGTCGGAATGGGCTGAGAGTGTTCAAAATGCGAATTAAATCATTCAATAGTGAGGCTCAGTGTTCAAAGTGCCATTGCGAAGCATGTGACTCAAAATGCCATTCAATAAATATGTTAACTGCTCCCTTATCCCTGCTGCTCTCAGCAGAATTAAATCATTCAATAGTGAGGCTCAGTGTTCAAAATGCCATTGGGAAGCATGTGACTCAAAATGCCATTCAAACCTTAAATATGGTGGTCAGCAACACTGCCAAAATTCGGTGATAGAAAATGTGGTATTACCGCATTCAGGTTCAGAGCCTCTTGCTCTGAACGCCGAGCCTGAACCTGGCGTTCGGTTCAGGCCTCCACCAAACCTTGAACCTGAACGCGCGCGAGCCATGCACCCGTTACAATATTCATGTTCTCCAACCCTAACAGCAGTGAATTTCTTGTTCCTTCAATGGCAGTGAACTTTGTGTTCCTTCAGCAGCAGTGAATTCCCGTGTTCCTTCAATGGCAAGAATATCCCTGAACCTTTACCCTAACTGGACTCTAGCTCTGACTTTAACCCGGACTCTAGCCCTGACCGCTAACCACCCGAACCACTAACTGCGTGTTCCTTCAATGCCATTGAATTCCGTGTTCCTGGAATGACAGCGAATTCAGTGTTGTAGGCGATGGGCTGTTTCATTACGCTGGGCCGTAAAACCCTCTACTGAATGGTTTAATTCACATTTGAACCACATGCCCTGAAATGGCATTTTGAATCAATGCTCTAAATGATAGGGACCTGGAGGATTCAAGAAACTGCAGGAGCCCTTTTGAATGTGCTGTTGAACACATTGCCCACTGTGCACAAACTGTTCATAGCTTTACTTTCATAGAAGTGGCTGCTTAGCCTCCTTATGGCAATTAATTGCTGATCATCACACAGTTCCCAAAAATTTTGTTTGGTAGGAGAGTGCAACGGCGATCTGGACAGCACTCCAAAAGCTGTTGTGGGCCTTACCAAACTGTGTTCAATCTCCTCACTATGCTACAGCATAACACGCTGTGAACAGTACTGCTCTCAAATTCTGCCCACTCTCTAGCTCCTTCCCATTGTCTGATAGCACCATTATCTACCAAACACTGCTAGATTCCTGTTCCCGGAGTGTGTACTTCTCTGTTAAGTTTTGGTGCACTTGAGGTGCAAGTTGAAACCAAAAGGATTGAATTAGGGAAAGCCAAGCTGAATCAGATGCCAGTTCAGTGCAAACACCAGATACAATTCTGAAGCAGAGTGCTTTTGGGAAGGAGGTGCTTTGACCTTGCGGGATCTCTCCTCCTCGTCAGTAAACAATTTTCTATCCGTTAATGGGCGCTCAGGCTGATTTGGTACACAAGTGTTCCGTGTCCCACCAGTCTCCGATGCGAGTGCCGCCCTGTCTAGAAGTCTGCCACATGAACCCCGGCTCTCGATGACGCACATCGATCCGTTGACGCTTGTGGCCTGCTTTTTCGAAGGAGGTGCTCTGACTTTGCAGGATCTCTCCTCCTCGTTGGTAATTAATTTTTCTATCAATAATGGGCACTCAGGCTGATTTTGGCACCCAGGTGTCGACTGTCCTGTCAGTCTCCGATGCGAGCACTGCCCTGCCCGGAATCAAGTCACATGAACCCCGGCTCTCGATGACACACATCGATCTGTCAACGCTTATGGCCTGCTTTTTGAAGGACTCCTTCCTCGCTTCCGCCATCCTAAGTAATAAGGTGACACAGGCTGTAAAGCTGTATAATACAGCAGTATGAACACTGCATTAATGCTGTATCCTTTGGACAGGATTTGCGACAGACATTCAACAGCACTTGTGGAGGCAGGGCGCCATCCCCATCGAGAGGATTCAGTCCGCGAGCGCGCAGACTCGAGGTTGTGGCCCAACAGCATTCCCCGAAAGCTCAGATTTCTCTAGCTTCAATTCGGAGAATGCTGGGCCGTCTGCGCGAGCAGGCACCAGTGTGCACGATCGATTAGACTCGCGTAAACAATCTTTTTAAACCCCATGAACAATTTAATTCGCATTTTGAACCCCGTGCCACGGAATGGCATCTTGAATCACATGCTTTGCACTGCCATTTTGTACCCTGTGCCTCACTATTGAATGATTTAATTCAGCCGAGAGCAGGAGGGATAAGGGAGCAGTTAACATATTTAAGGTTTGAATAGCATTTTGAGTCACATGCTTCGTAATGCCATTTTGTACCCTGTACTTCACTATTGAACAATTTAATTCGCATTTTGAACCCCATGCCAGGGAATGGCATTTTGAATCACATGTGTTGCACTGCCATTTTGTACCCTGTACTTCACTATTGAACAATTTAATTTGCATTTTGAACCCCATGCCACGGAATGGCATTTTGAATCACATGCTTTGCACTGCCACTTTGAACCCTGTGCTTCACTATTGAACAATTTAATTCTCATTTTGAACCCCATGCCATGGAATGGCATTTTGAATCACATGCTTTGCACTGCCATTTTGAACCCTGTGCTTCACTATTGAACAATTTAATTCGCATTTTGAACCCCATGCCAGGGAATGGCATTTTGAATCACATGCTTTGCACTGCCATTTTGAACCCTGTGCTTCACTGTTGAACAATTTAATTTGCATTTTGAACCCCATGCCACGGAATGGCATTTTGAATCACATGCTTTGCACTGCGATTTTGTACCCTGTGCCTCGCTATTGAATGATTGAATTCAGCCGAGAGCAGGTGGTACAAAATGGCAGTGCAAAGCATGTGATTCAAAATGCCATTCCATGGCATGGGGTTCAAAATGCGAATTAAATTGTTCAATAGTGAAGCACAGGGTTCAAAATGGCAGTGCAAAGCATGTGATTCAGAATGCCATTCCATGGCACAGGGTTCAAAATGCGAATCAAATTGTTCAATAGTGAAGCACAGGGTTCAAAATGGTAGTGCAAAGCATGTGATTAAAAATGCCATTCCATGGCATGGGGTTCAAAATGAGAATTAAATTGTTCAATAGTGAAGCACAGGGTTCAAAGTGGCAGTGCAAAGCATGTGATTCAAAATGCCATTCCATGGCATGGGGTTCAAAATGCAAATCAAATTGTTCAATAGTGAAGTACAGGGTACAAAATGGCAGTGCAACACATGTGATTCAAAATGCCATTCCCTGGCATGGGGTTCAAAATGCGAATTAAATTGTTCAATAGTGAAGTACAGGGTACAAAATGGCATTACGAAGCATGTGACTCAAAATGCTATTCAAACCTTAAATATGTTAACTGCTCCCTTATCCCTCCTGCTCTCGGCTGAATTAAATCATTCAATAGTGAGGCACAGGGTACAACATGGCAGTGCAAAGCATGTGATTCAAGATGCCATTCTGTGGCATGGGGTTCAAAATGCGAATCAAATTGTTCAATAGTGAAGTACAGGGTTCAAAATGGCAGTGCAAAGCATGCGATTCAAAATGCCATTCCATGGCATGGGGTTCAAAATGCAAATTAAATTGTTCAATAGTGAAGCACAGGGTTCAAAATGGCAGTGCAAAGCATGTGATTCAAAATGCCATTCCGTGGCATGGGGTTCAAAATGCAAATTAAATCATTCAATAGTGAAGCACAGGGTTCAAAATGGCAGTGCAAAGCATGTGATTCAAAATGCCATTCCGTGGCATGGGGTTCAAAATGCGAATCAAATTGTTCAATAGTGAAGCACAGGGTTCAAAATGGCAGTGCAAAGCATGTGATTCAAAATGCCATTCCGTGGCATGGGGTTCAAAATGCGAATCAAATTGTTCAATAGTGAAGCACAGGGTTCAAGATGGTAGTGCAAAGCATGTGATTCAAAATGCCATTCCGTGGCATGGGGTTCAAATGCGAATCAAATTGTTCAATAGTGAAGCACAGGGTTCAAAATGGCAGTGCAAAGCATGTGATTCAAAATGCCATTCCGTGGTATGGGGTTCAAAATGCGAATTAAATCATTCAATAGTGAAGCACAGGGTACAAAATGGCAGTGTAACGCATGAAATTCAAAATGCCATTCCCTGGCATGGGGTTAAAAATGCGAATTAAATCATTCAATAGTGAAGTACAGGGTACAAAATGGCATTATGAAGCATGTGACTCAAAATGCCATTCAAACCTTAAATATGTTAACTGGGGACACGCTGGATTCCTTGTGTGGGAGGAAGAGCGGCTTTGCCGCTTGGCCGCGCTCGTGCAGCCGTTGGAGCTGGATTACAGAGCGATGGGGAGGACGTGCACGGGGGTAGGCGACTCCGCACGTCGTCGCGACGGAACGAAAAGCTCCGAGCGGCGAAACCGGCTCTGAGCGCGTGGAAGAGGACCGGGGGAAGCTGGAAAGAAGTGCCAAAGGTGCAAGCCAACTCTACCCAGCCAGAGTGAGAGCTCACCACAGTTGGCGCAAGCCAGCTTACCCCACACAAGATTGAGCGATGGCGTGGAAAATTAACGAGTACCCCAAAAGTCAGAAGGTGAGGTGAGTGAAAATGCTTAAAGGTACGAGTGAGTCTCAAGCATACCGACGGCCGCGTGTTCCGTTTCTCCAGGGCCACAATCAAGAAAGAACCCATATTCTCAAAGTCCGTTCCCTTCAAGAAAGAGTTATCCCGGTACCGATTGGCCCTGGAATTCCGCGACGGGATAAACCCGATCTTCATGCATGCTACTGTCGATTGGTATGACCTTCGTCCATCCAGATTCGAAAAAAAAATGCATGATTAAGCGTACACAGATCCCTCTTGCTCCCGGATTTGCCATGACAGCGCATAAAGCTCAAGGAAAAACAATGGAGGCCATTATTGTGGATCTCGAAAGCACCAGTGGAACAGAGTCGCCATATGTGATGCTTTCACGGGCAAAATCGTTAGATGGTATATTCATTCTTCGACCGTTCCAGCAGAGGGTTATCCAGCGCCACCCTAGTCAAGATGTACGCAGTGAATTTCGACGTCTTGACATGTTATCACATCAAACAACCATGAAGTATGGAACGGCAGAGCAAGCCCAAGAGGCTCAGCAGTACTTGGTCAGCAATTTCTCATCCAGTGCCTTAGCCACCGAGGAAGAGGAAGCATTCGGGGGCAACGACGCGCGTCGACTTGAGCGGCTACAAGCTAGGGCTCCAACAGTTTCTGTTTCTAAACGTTTTACACAGTTAAAATTGTTTTTGTTTCCGTTTAGTTTGGGGATCTCGGGAAACAGTTTGCACACAATAAACACACGGTTAAACAGTTAAATTTAATGTTCAATTTTTTTGTTGGAAGACAATCTTTTGAGGTGCATTTGTGGGTGGAAAGGTGAATGATTGGCCCTGAAACTACAACAATCTCTGCAGAATAGTGTAAATCAGACCTTGATGTGCACCAAGGTAGAATTGGGTGTTGCCGTTAATTTCCGGAGACAATTACCGCATTTAAGTGTGGCTGTGCTCGGCTAATAGGATAAGTAGAGCCTCAAGTCACTTTTTTGACTCAATATACCAGCATTCTTAGATGGGTGCCTCCTGCCTCGAGCACAAGTCCTTGACCTTTGTTGGTTTTCACCTATTGACTCGTCCAATTACTTACTGGAAAAGATACCGTATATAAACGTTTTAAACAGTTTTTTAAACGTTTGTTTCTGTTTCTGTTTAGTTTGTGCTCGGCCACACACACAAACAAAACAGTTGGAGCCTTACTACAAGCACATACGTCACGTTTGATGGACGGCAATCATCGACCGGTCCGGGATTCGGCTTCTGCTTCTGACACTTCCCGCTCAAGTCGTCGTGACCGTCGTCTCCAGCGCAGCTCTGGAATGGACGTGGATACCTGCTTTACTGGGGCAATGCGGGAAAAGCGACCCCGGGATGAGTCTCAGGAACTTACTCGACGTGTGCGCCGCAACAGGGACCGTGTCGAATGAATCAAACCTCCGACCTTCAAGTAAAGAAAAGTCTTTTGATCCATTAACTGGGCCGACAACTCTGCTACTGTACTCCAGTTTGCCCTGCCCTTCGCACTCTCAGAGAATTACGTCCCCCCACTGTGTCCTTGGCTGGGAAATCCCAGTTTTGTCACATCACACAGCCAGACAAAACGCATTATTCAGCACCTATTGTATTGTGTGTAGGTGATTCTAACAGCACCCAGGTACCTCTCTTATTGAATACAAGGGTATACATAACAGTTAAGATTTTTCCCATTCTCCTTGGCCAGAAAAACACCCAAAAGCCGGTTCGGAGTTCATCTGAAGACTTGTTGGTTGGTTTGAAGCCAGACAATGCTTTGGCCTATGCCCCCCCAATGTAGTGAACCACCATGGTGCACATAAATCGAGCACCACTGTATATACAGGACCCTACCTGGCACTGTACGCATAGGTGTACAAATCGACCGGTGCCGTGATGATGTGAGGCATATATTTACTCGAGGAAGGAGACGGGATTAGATCAAGAGCTAGTATTACTCCATCCTCCTCTGCGCTGCAATGTGTTCAGCAATAGGTGTAAGAGGGCACTCAACGAATTTAAGGTTCGAATAGATACGAAGGAGTGGATAGGAGAAGAAATTAGCGGAATTGATGCGGATTTGAGTGCATGACACTCACCCGAGTGAGAAACTCAGACTTGGGTCATGTACATCCGAGCGCACATGTTGGGACATGACATCGACGGAATTAGTATCTATTATATTGGAAGGGATTTTGGCTCATCATCTACCTAAGATGTGCTCCCAGACCCCTCACGGCCGAAAAAATTATATAAATTCTCTTCGAGACCCAGGATTTGCCCGCGTGAAAAAAGTCCTAGCTGACCGAGGGGCGATCTGTCAAGTGCCATCAAAGATGGACCCTATGCAGTATGTGTTTGTCACCGTCATTGATCCCAATGAGGTCTGATGGAAAACGCCATTCCATAAACTCCAGGAAGAGATGATATCGACAGATGGCTACAGGAGTCGGATAAGAATGAAATCCCACGTGGAATTCCTGAAAAATGGCCGAGAGAAAGAGCTGGGACCCAATCTACTACCGGCTCTGGCTCCCCATACAGCTACACAAAGACTACACATGTGAATTTATTATTCTGGATGAATTTACTTAGCAAAAATGTTGAGACGCGAAAGAGCAACCAAGCCATGAAGAATCGCGGCAGAAGAGTGTGCGAGCGCTTACACGTGACCCTGCCTTCTCGGTGATGATGTTTTGGAGACGCTTTTTGGGAGATCCCGAATGATTGGTGGCCATCACCCCAACATGGCTATCGACGAGCTCGGTACAAGACTGTATAGGTCATGCCTAATGCTCCACAAGCATACAGAGTAAATTCAGTTTTAATTTGTAGAAATGACCGCTCTTAAGCCAGAATTTCTGCTTAAAGCCGATCAGACTGCCGTGCCACAGAGTGAGCCGGCACTTCAGCTTGTTGGAAATGGCACACCTCGGCAATTGGTGTGAGCAGCAGTCACTGTACATTGTTTAGCTATATATGCAATTCATTTGGGTACCCAAATGAACCGAACATATAGCTAGGTGAATTCTTGTATACATTCAGAACAAATGCAAATACGATATGGCCTGGGGCCGGGAGATGAATATCAATATGCAGTGAATACGATACGATATGATAGGAACATAATGTGATATGTGTATTCAAATATATTTGCCCCAAAATACGTCCGCTACCGGTGCGACGAGTGGTGTTTCGCCATGACAATAGCACCCCAAAGTGTAGCACCATCCTCAACTGTGCGTGCCTACGAGAAGGATGAGGTGGGAATGTATCTTGGACTCTCGGTAATGATCTCGGCTGTGCCACTCGGCTTTGATGATCCCCTCGGCAGGTAAGGTGAGTCACTGGTTCAAGCAAAAATTTAGAAACTGAAATTTTAGTCTATTTCTTGTTAGCACATGTCCATTGTATCCGCCGTAGTAACTAATATCTGCAATTTGGGGGCTGTTCCCATAACGAACGCGGTCACAATTACAATCACACGCCATATAATAAATTATATTATAATTGCGTGCTATGCATCAGACTGTCCATCCAGGAATGCTGTTTTTCATTTCAACGAGGGTTCTCAGGATTGCATGAGGATGGCTGAGACACAATATCGAGGCACTTGAACAAGTGCATGGCAAACACGGTCACAATTACAATTGCACTCCATATAATAAATTATATTGTCATTGTGTGCTGTGTATAAGACCGTCTATCCAGGAATGCTGTTTTTCCTTTCAAAGAGGGTTCTCAGGATTGCATTAGGATGGCTGAGACACAATATCGAGGCACTTGAACAAGTGCATGGCAAACGTGGTCACAATTACAATCGCACGCCATATAATAAATTATATTGTCATTGCGTGCTGTGTATAAGACCGTCTATCCAGGAATGCTGTTTTTCTTTTCAAAGAGGGTTCTCAGGATTGCATGAGGATGGCTGAGACACAATATCGAGGCATTTGAACACGTGCATGGCAAACGCGCTCACAATTGTAATCAACACGCCATATATATTCAGACTGAGTGCTATGCATCAGACTGTCTATCCAGGAATGCTGTTTTTCCTTTCAAAGAGGGTTCTCAGGATTGCATTAGGATGGCTGAGACACAATATCGAGGCACTTGAACAAGTGCATGGCAAACGTGGTCACAATTACAATCGCACGCCATATAATAAATTATATTGTAATTGTGTGCTGTATATAAGACCGTCTATCCAGGAATGCTGTTTTTCCTTTCAACGAGGGTTCTCAGTATTGCATTAGGATGGCTGGGACACAATATCGAGTAAATTTACTTCGAGTGTTCAAGATCTCGGCTAAAAGTACACAATTCTTGAACCGTGGCAAAAACAACACACGCTAATATTAAACCCTGGTCCGTGCAGCCCCCGGATTCCGAACCCCCGAGCGCGGCTCGGAAAACTGCCCCCCGAAGATGTATATAAGCAGCACGATTTACCCTGTCTCTTCTGGCATTAAGCGAGATTCATGCCTTATTCAATGCCATTTTGAAGCATGTTGTGGATGCGCAAACATTGGATGCGGCACTCTATATGCCCGGTTTGCTGCCAACCAGGGAATGCCGGAGGAGCCGACGGCTCCAGAGACCGCTTTTCTTTTCTCCTAAGAGTTTGCAGATCGTGCGTCTCGGTAACGTCGGATCTTGTTCTAAGCGCCAGGAAATAAAGCGAATAATATATATATATATATATTCTTTATCAGCAGTGGTGAATTGATTGCCACTGTTCCGTTTCTGATGATGGTTTGAATGATGCAACGCTATATTAACAAAATCGTACTATGATTTGTGTTGGAGGAGTTGGAGACCGCGAAGGAGGTCTGGGGATCTTAATTTCGCATTTGGTGCGGACAGACGGCGATTGTATTCAGGTGGGAGGCATGTGAGACTGTTGATAGTTTTTCTCTGACCGAATGGCTTCATGCGCGGGGTCAAGGCTCCAACTCGTAGAAAATGAAAGCCCATATATATCCCACGGGGAAATGTAGACGTCCGGTCCACAATATGAATTCCCAAATCTTTCTTTCTTTTCTCCCTCCCAAACTCAGGTTCAGGCAATCAATCAATCAATCGTCTACGGATATACATAATGTATGCAAACGCTTATGCAGCTCATATATACCTTTGAGCTCCTGTAAATCAGGAATGGAGGGACCATCAATTATTCAATTCGCAGTTGAATATAAATCTTAACGATGCTGCCTGCGTGAGCTAGCTGGAGACAGAGAATGACCGAATTTGGCCAGATTTGTCATCAATGCGTCGCGTCTCTCCTACTTCCGCCGCCTCCATCGTACATCTCCCCACACGCCAAGCTCGTCAACACACCCTTAGGGCTGCGGACCGTACCGTATACGGGGACGGCCGTACATTTGACGGCCGTATTTTAGCTTACCCGTACCGTATGCCGTCCCGTCGCCACAAATTCCTGAGACTCGACGGTACGGTACGGCACAAAAACGGCCGTATACGGGAGGACGGCGCGTAAAATTGTACGAAAGACCTCCTGTAGGCTAACCAAGGTGCGCCAAGTGTCCCACTCATAAAATTAGCCTCGCATTTAGGTATGGTATGTCTGAGATTGTCTCTGAGTTGCATAATTGGAGTAATTTAGCCCAGTGCCATTTACCTGTCAAAAAAGAAAACGTACCGGAAGGAGGCCGTTGACTGGCCCGCCTCTTTGGCTTGTTTCTGCAGCTCACGGATAGCAGAGGTGTACTGATCCGCATCAAAAGAGAAGGTGGCTGCCTAACGCGCGCCCTGGTTACTGAATAAGCACCGACTCCATTTCCCATTCACCATTGGTACACGCTGAGTTGGGTCTGGCTAACTAAAATTGGATTTTGGGCACTTTTGGGCACAAATCATCGGAGCCGCACTGTGGTAGAAACAAAAACATAAGTATCAGCTGTCTTATCCCCCAAGTAACTAGATATTGATCCCATCCCCATTCTGAGTCAGCCATTGGCTCTGAGGATCAGCTCCGGGCCAAATTGACGTCGACAGATACGGAATCTCTTGCCTATCAAAGCGCCATATACCTGAAAGGAGGGCACCATGATAGATTGAGCGCCCATCCAAAGAGGGGGCGGACATTCTGGACTCAGTGATGTCCTTCAAAACCGACGGCGGCCTGGGGGACGCGGCAGTTGGGCGAGGTTCTGAGAAAGGCGGGCGCTGGATAGTATTGATGTGCTGGGGCATGGCGCGAGCTTCCTCCTCAACTGGCTTTGCGACAAGAGGGGGAAAGGATTTGAACAAGGAGCTGTCCACGTGCGACACGGTTTGAAGCGGAAGCGGCGGGGTAGGAGCGTCTTCGGTTGAGTCTAACCCGCTTTGCGAGAGCAATGATGTAGGGGTCACCATGCGTTCCGTTTTCGAAACGCGGTCACCATTGCCTTCGGCGTCTAATTCCAAGAACGATAATAGTGACGGGAGTTCTTACTGGATGATACAGACAACCTACAAGGAAAACAAGTTTGGCAGACTTGACTCCTCCTCCAGTTCAGATAATTGCACTTGAGGCAAATCCAATCGCCAGGTTGCTGTAACAAAATTAATTCCATATTCGCGAGCAGAATAAGCATTCTTACGTGAAGTATAGGGCCTCTGTTACCAGTGTTGAGGATGGGAAGGCGCTGAGAATGAGTCCACAAGCTTCAGTGTGACGTACATACCTACCTATAAAATACTTACCGAAAGGTCGGATGGGAGTGTCGGTCTGATCTGCCCTTGCTCTGGAAAAGGCTCATTGTCGGGCCAGCACATGATACACGGCGACAACGGGTCCCTGGAGATATTTTGCACCTTTCTTCCTCTGGCGAGCGCCCGACCTGACGGCGTGAGACGCGGATGCGGCGAAACTCCCATGCTGAGTGTTGGGGATAGAGGTTGGTCATAACTGGCGAAGGCACTGTCGTCGCTAATGGGATGACGAGGACAGCCGCATCCGATGCATGTATTGTTGCGTCTGTGTCGCGAGAGATCCGTTAGCATACGTACGGGATGACCTCATGCTAGAGGTAGTAAACCGAAGAATGTCACAGAGAAGAATTGACTCGCCTAAAATTGTGGGCAGCGCACTTCGGGGAACAACATCTAAAAGAGGGACCCAGCCATATATATGTCAGTATGTGAATTCGACGGAGATAATATTAATGCAGAGCGACAGATGGGAATTTGACTGCCAATTTTTGCAGCATTTCAGCACAAAGTGGCAGTCTAGACTCACATCCAGTCTCCCGGGCGAAAGTGCGCGCGCTGGCGATGCCAGTGGGTGAGCATATATGGAACTGTCGGGGCGCCGAAACGGCCATCCAGGCTTGGGAATGGAAATCTTTCAATTCCCACACTCTCAGATTCAATGGGAACTGGCTGCACGGATCCGTTGTTTATATATTGCGGCGGCGGCTATGAATGACATTGGATATTTCGGCGTACGAGGGCAGATCTTAACTCACAGTGCCATTTGCCGCCACCTGACATTGACGGCTTCTTGAGAATGGCTCAAGATGGCATCCGATTATCGAGACTGACATGCTTGAAGAAAATGAAGGAGCACCGCAAAAGGCAAACAAATAATGTATCATTGTATGATGCCGAGTTTGGGTCATGTGATTTAACTCTCAGGGTTGTGTTTGGAAGTCGAATACCCAGTCAGATCTGCCTGGCTTGGCTTCAGGCCAAGAGGCCAAGAAGCCAAAGCTGTGGCTTGACAAGCCAAGCCAAGCCAAATCGTTTGGCTTCAGGTCGGCTTTGGCTTTGGCTTGAGGTGTCCGAAACCAAAGCCAAGGCTTCTGGGGTTGAAAGAAAACTGTGAATTGAGCAAAGACTCCGAGGATCTTCCAGTTTCCTGCAGAAAACTCGAGGAAAGTGAGGACCGAATTTTTTCAACCAAAGATCTTCGACTTTCTTTGAGGATCACCGCATATCTTAAGATGGAATGAACGCATACAAGTACGGTCCAACACACAAAACCGGTATTTTTGCCCACGTACGGCACTCAAACTTTCCCCATGTCCAGCCCGTCAACTTTGTTGGGGGTTTTGCTTCACTGTAACCGCGTACGAAGTGACGATAGAAGTTCTTAAACCCAGGAACGGCTGAACGGGATCCATTGCCATTTAAGAATTATCCCACTGTAGGTGGCCGCCGCGGATCCTGCCGGATATCGGCAGAAAAGTTGTGATTACGGGGTCGTTGTGGTGATATTCACAAAGTTGGCGGCATCCTCCAGTTGTCGTTGCTTTTGCCTTTGGCGTGGGAGCCAAAGAACTGTGAATGCTATCAAAAGCGCCAGCAATGCTCCACCCACTGCTGCTCCGACTATAGCACCTGTGGGTGACCCTCTCATGGCATTCCAATAGGCGTCGGAATATTCCTCGAATGTCCCGGAGGGACTCCCGCTCGGTGATCGTGTTTGACTGAGAATGGACGTTGGACCTCCCATTTAATTAGATCTTTTTTTACGCGAAAGCTACATATATTCGGCTACCTTTCATGCACTTGGACCGAAATAAAATATCTCTTCCTTGTAGCGCGAGCCAAGAGTGGGAGGGTCCCATTCTTAGCTCAAACACCCACTCAACCTTTTGTAGGGCCCCGAGGTCAGCCTGACTTATATTCGAGTTCTCTGAACCCATCTTCCATCCGCATTTTATTGGCATGTTCATGGTGGGTTCCACATACTAATTCGACTACCCGTTGTTCACTCTTGGACCTTTAGCTTATTCCCGTTACGGTTCTATTTGGCGTCACATCCACGGTTTCAGGCGAGCTGCTCATCGTCTAATTCCGTTACCACACTTATTCTGGCCACAGACATTGCTGACGATGCCAACGACCTGTAGGTAGAACATATGTAATGCGGCCGCGATCTACGACACGGCAGGTTGGTCTTTATGTCCCTGCTCCCTGTTTTCTTTTTCGTTTTCTTTCTCTCTCTCTTTTCTTTTGGTATGTTGGCTTAAATCTACCGTTATCACACTCTGCTGGATCATACTCGTACCAATCGCTCACCCAAATCTAAGGCTGTTAATCCCTTTTCGTTGTCTGTCTTCGTTGCTAGCTAGCATGTTTATGTATATAGAAGTTCAACCCAATGAACAGTAATAGCGGAATGCTGCGACGATCTTCAAGATTTCAACTCCAACGTTCTTTAGATTTATTCCAGCAATTAATCAGTAATCTCACCGCCCGCGCCGGAGCGAAGCGAAGGCACATCTTGTAATGATTTTACATGTGGTCATAACCAACTCCGCTTTGAGTGCTCTATTTTTTAAAGGAGGAGAATGACCATTTCAACAAAGTGCACAATGGATTACAGTTACTTTGAATATTATCAAACCAAAGTTCCCATTGACTAGGGTGTATGTATGCACACAACATATCCAAAAACTAGGTTAATCCGAGCAGTACTTCGAGTGCTCCAGGTGACTCGCTGAAAACACGGATTTTTCAACAGAAATTTCATTGTCTGATGGCATCAAAAATACCGGTATTGCATTGACTGCGGATTCTCAATGTGATTCTAACGCACCTACTTTCAAGGCGATCCGATCAGAATTGAGCTCGGGGCGGGCGACTTGCTGAAAATCCGTGAAATGAGAAAAAAACCGCCCGCGCCCTAAGTTCCGCAAACGGCTGTAAGAGCTACGAGTTCGAACCCGAGACTAAACTTTGTGGTTTTAGGCCCAAATTGAACCCAGAAAAATCGGGGGGAAATCAGAATCGGAACGCTGGACCCAGAACGGGGGCGATCAGACGGTTTCGATACCCTGCCGAGCAATATTCAGGCCGTTAAACGGGTGGGTACGCCGGAATTGAGTTATGTTTTGCTTCACTTTTCTCCTTTTGTGGGGAGAGGCTGATGTTATGATCGGATCGCTCACCTTCGCCGCGGGCGTGTAGTGGTACAGTAGTGGCAAAAAGTAATGAGCACGTTGGTTTGAGCTCATTTCTTAGCCAAATCACTTCAAATAAAATATTGGCATGAACTTTCATCGATTTCATGAGTTTTTACCATACCGATACCATTCTCTCGCAATAAAATAATGCGGTGTTTTCTGAAAAATCGAGTTTGTGGATTCGTATCATATAGAAAAATGGCCTCATACATATGTTGGTTGATCCAAATTCAATAGGTTTTGAGCTCGGAATGCCCAACACAAGTTGGCCATTTTTAGCATTTTTCACGTCAAATGGGCCAAAAATGGCCAACTTGGAGGGCTTTGTTTTAGACCAAATGCCCATGAATCTAGGTCAACCAATATATGTATGTGATCACCTTCTCACACTCTTTCAGGCTGTGTAAACCAATTCTCGATTCAATATGAATCCATAAACTCGATTTCTCGAAATACGGAAAATTCTCTTATTAGACAACATCCATGGTAAGCTATGGGTTAAACTGTACCTAGCTTCTTAAAGTTCATGAAAGTTCATGGTAAGGCTTTATTTGAAGTGATTTGGTTAAGAAATGAGCCCGAATGACCGCGCTCATTACTTTTTGTCGCCACTGTACATTCAGACTCTCGCTTGAATAAGAATTGGTTGACTAGTTGGCAATCCCTAAGTAGTGATTTCCGCCCTTTGACTTAGCCGACTAAAATTCACACGCCTTGCCTTATTGATCGCTACTTCTTGACTGTACGTCGTTGGCGGCCACTGTCGCATTGAATCACAGCTGGAGTAGTTCTCCGGTAATGTGGGTTACATTTCAGCTTCCGTGCCATGAAAATTTGAGATCATATGATGCTATTTGTGTAGCGATCACTAAGTGGCCACCCCTTTAAAGGAGTGCAGATTTTTTGGTGGAATTGGGTTCAAGTGCTCGAAAGGTGTTCTCTGTGTCCTGAACACAAAAATTAACTACGGGCGAACTGAGTTGTGCAATAATAGATTCTTTGGGCTGCATCACGAGTATACGATGCGGCAGGAGGAAATTGCAAAGAAGCACATGGCCTTCATCCAGCGCCATCCCTGCGAGATAGCATGCACCTTGTTTGAATTGATGACGTCAAGCTGTGGGATCGTAGTCGGGCGGCTCAATCATGTCAGATTGCGCAGTATCGCCTTCCTTGCCTGCTCGTTGTTTGTATCCAGCATTGTTTATCGATCTCATCCATAGAATAATTGTACTCATGCTCGACGAGAGCATTACTGCATGCCTCTTCGCAGGTCCTCACCCATGCAGGTTCAGACTGTGGATCAACCACTATAACACTAGAAGCAGGCTGCTGCTCAACAACAGGTGCGACACACACTCAACAATGCAGCTGTTATGACTTCACACATTCTTCCCAACCTCAGGTAGGTAGGTAGGTAGGTAGGTAGCATTACATGGCACGGCCCGAATAACAAACGCTGGGCCCAAGAATTATCCCGGTGTACAAAGCACGCTAGTTTACAATACACCATCGTTCCTGGACTTCATCCTGCTAAGCTCACAGATCCCACAGATTCCCCCATGCCCCACGATAGAGCTTAGACAACAGAATGAAGCATAATTTTGAACCCGGAAATAGCCGCTCAGTTCCCACGTCTACGATATCCTTCCGTCGCATAAAATACTTCGAGGACCTCATACACAAATTTACCCACGAGAACAATGGTTGAATGCTCATGAATAATTGCCTTGCGGAATGCAATCGAGTCAACCATCATGGACATGAGCTGCAATTTTGGTACAGTGTGTGCAGCTCGGCTAGAAACAGTTCGCTTTCGCTTCCCAGAAACAATGTTGCTCTCATCGACGTGGAGATTAATATCCCGAGGTGCAACGTCGCCTTCATATTCGTAGTCTTGATCCCCATCATTAACCTGAAAAACAGGTTCCTGGGCCGTGGTGTAAGGGGGAGAGGATGAAGGAGGAGGTTGAAGGAGTGGCAATTCTTGGGAGAGCCTCCGAGTGGTCCAATGCTGTGTTTGAAAGTGTAAGTATTCACATATGGAGTAGATGTGTCCACACACCATGTGAGAGTCCTCAGTAACATCCGAACCTTGAGCAAATTCATTGCCTGCTGTTACTGTGCTGAGTCCGTAACAGAATTTCCAATGCATTCAAGATCCTTGTATTCCCATCTGCTATTTGCTGTAACTGGAACATCAGCAAACATCAAGGCATATGGATCAGGGTGGGGATTTTGCAGGCTAGCAGACGTGGAATCCAAGTCTGCAGCTCCACAACAACCCTTTGATCAATCCCGACAGTGTGAAAGGTGGCAAAGGGTAGGTGCTATGCAGTCTGTGCTGCCTACAAATTATTGTCCCCGGTTGCGCCCTCAATGCCCCCTTTGCAGCTCACCCTCATAACCTTATTCACTGGTTTTATCAGTTGTAGTCAACTGAAAGGTTGCAAAAATATTCATTTCAGGTGTGTTCAAATGCACACCTTACCACCATGCCCCACAATGGCATTTTGAGCCTCATGCCTCATAATGCCACTTTGAACCCTGTGCCTTACTAGCAAAATGCCAGCAGAACCCCATGCATCACAATGGCATTTTGAACCCTGTGCCTCACAATGACATTTTAAACCCCATCCGATGGAAACGGCCATCCGGTGTTATAAGGCATTTCAGCATGAAGCAGAAGGGATAAGGGATCACTTGACATATTTAAGGTTTGAATGGACGCCCCGCAAGCAAGGGCAAAAAATGTATTGGCATTTTGAACCCCGTGCCCCACAATGGCATTTTGAGCCCCGTGCCTCACAATGACATTTTGAACTACAGTAGGCCTGAAAAAAAATAGCTCAGACAATTTCAGTTGAACGTAGCTTCCATGAGAATCTCATGCCTTCGCTTCGCCAAGGCGTCCAACATGTAACTGTCTACAGCAACCTTCCTCTGCTGCAGTGTTCAGATGTGCCTTTTGATTTTGCTGGCGACTCACATGGTATTCAGAGCTTTGAGATACTTAGTGCAGCTAAGGAAGTGCCAGACCCATCTGCACATTATCTTGTCGCAGTGTCCATCAAGTCAAACAACGCAACTGGTGCTGCTGCCAAGTTAGACATCATTCAGCTTCGAACGTCAAAAAAAATCTATATCTTACAGGTGAGTGAGGAGAAAAGAATATATATTCAATTATTCATGCAAGCATATATGGTGCGGGTCACCTAGCTGTCGCTTCCCAAACTTAGTGGCCAATTGGCCGGAGAATTTTTTTTGGCCCTGTACACGGCCACAATCAGCCCAAATTTCCGTTATTTTCCCCGCTTGTGGCCAATTCGACGGCAAGAAAAAAAGTTTATCTCCTTCAGTTTTGATTTAAATACAAATCCCTCTTTAGGATCAGCTTGTATCGTCAAAAGAATCACTTTCTAAAGAGGGATAAGAAATAGAGGCAAAACTCGGCCCGGAAAATCTCAAGCACGGGGTAGCGGTAGCTAGGTGACCCGCACCATAGGTCTCATGTTTCTCTTGCCCAACAGATGTTGTTTCATGCCTCAAGGCTATTCTTACATCCCGACAGATACTCAAGATTGGACATAGAATCAAACGAACACTCTTGCAGATTTCGGATGCCCTTGGTTTACCAGAGCTAGAGAAGGCTGTCCACTTGGCAAATACACCATTTCTGGACATTGGAAAGTATGCTTGCCTGAAGGGTATTGCGGAGGACATTCATGTTTCTCTGCACACCCTCACTGGAATAGTTCTGCGGCGAGCATATACAGAAATTGACCCCAAGCCCGCACTGGTGTGGTCGATATCACCGCCATCTTCTGAGAATCTGCATGCCCTATCTCTCGAGGTTGATTGTGGGTGGCTTTTGTACCAGAACTTGGCTGTGCACAATGCAATTGGACTTCCGCTTAGTGATACAGCTGCAGTTCAAGTGGGGCAGCTTGTGACAGTTGTATATGGATGCAAAGCAGGGGCCGAAGGTGTCATCGTAGACCACCCAGGCTACCTCGATTCTGTCATGGACACCTACGGGACACAACACCGATTTAATGTCACCAAATCACGCTCCCTTGTGCAGATCACAAAGGTTCTTGTTCCTGGGCAGAAACATGCACTTATGAAGCAGCAAACTTTGAGGTGGATCTCCGAGCATGGTGGCCTTCTTGTTGTGGCCACAAGCATGCTCCGCTCTTGAGCTGAGGATCCACCCTTAGCTGCACAAGTTCAGACAAATGCACAGGCCTTCACTGCCCCGGCTATTGTTATTCCCCGAGACGATTTTAATCCAACACCGCCAGCAGAAACGATGGTGTGGTGTTATATGACGAGGATACTGAGTTTGACCCTGATGAGGTACTATCCATTTTATAATTATTTGAGCATGCATTTACTCATATTTTCTGCCAGACACCAAGTTTCGATGATGAACCTGTCCCAGATTTTGATAGTGAATCTCAGCTGAGAGCTGAGCTAAAGGACATTGAGAATTTTCTCCGACAGCGGCACCAGGGTGACCCTGTTGCAACAAAGGTTCTTGATGATGCTTTCCACTTTATGGACCGGCTCCTCCGACTGCTCCCAAAAAAGCATTCAGTCTTCAAGGATTTTTGCTCATCAATTGAGTGAAGCCATTTTTGTCCGAGACCAAGATGATGAAGATTCTGTTCGAGCTGTAATTGAAAAGAAAGGTGGAAAATGGTCCTACATGCTACGCGCACACTCGGCTGCCTTCACAAGTGCATTCGTCGAATTATTCCGAGCCAAGAGATACTGGTTCAGCGTCTGCAATGTTTGTTCAATGCCTACAAGAATGTCAAGTGCCCAACTGTAAGTGGAAAGAAGGCTAACATCTTTTCGGAGGAGGCATGGAAGATGGCAGAACGGCTTCTCGTCACTGCACAGTTGGGATTCTTGTCCGATCCACTTGATGTTCCACTCTACTATCTGATAGGCCGTGATTGTGATGGCCTCAACATATACCGATGCATCCGCGGAGGTGGCTGGCATATGACTCTTCGCCGAATGTTTGGCTCTTTGGGTTCAGCTTCGGAATTTGGCGAGGCGTTGATTATAACATTTGCATATTGTCGGAACATTACAGTGAGTGCAGTGTTTCTTTCCCTGGTTTGAGAAATGCCAGGCCGCAAGCCCAGGCCTAGATATATATATTTATCTAGTTTACAGGGCATCAACTCCAGGCGCCTCACGGGTGCTCGGTGCAGCCTTGGAATAGCTTTGGGCCGTGCGGGATGGCATCGAAGGAGCTTGAAGAAGGATAGCGGCGATGGAGAGAAGGGGGCGTTGGCATCCGCAGCTGTATGGCGGTCTAAGTGCACTTTTATTCCCGCCCCTTATATATCGGTGATTTCGGTGTTTCCGCCCCAAATTTAGGTCTTTTGGCGCCTTCCGCGCTAAACAGATAACGATAATCAATGAGATTGTTTTGCGGGGAAATCGGTGATCCCCGCAAGATATATTTAGGTCCCGCCCCTTTTACAAAGTCAACTCCCGCCCCTTTTACAGGCCCGCCCCAAACTTTTATTTTGAAATTCCGCAATAATTGAGGTAAGTCCATGAGTGCACAGGAACTGTTAATTGAGTGGGAGGAGCTATGTACAGTGTGTGCCCGACGGTTTGATTGAACACAGTTTAGACTCTGGAGGGGAGGATCTGCAAAATTAATCTGGTGGTAAGGGCGTAAAGGGTTTACCTTACCTCACAACTGAGTGGATTTCCTTCATAGATGATGTGTCCCCTGGATTTAAATCTCCGTGACCTGGCGGAGGGTAATTCAAAGAATCCTCGGCGATCTCGGGGATGTTGAATTTCACCCAGTTACCGCAGACCGACCTGATTTTTGACATTTAGAAACGGTAGGAACCGATGGGAGATATTATACACTGGCCTCCCTCAAAAGAATAGATGGTGTTACTTGCTACCCAGTTGACCCATACTTAATTCGTCAATTTATGTGTGTGCTTTTCCTTACCATTGAAGCTGCAATAAAAGTCCTACCCTGATGTGATGGTCTGACTGTACCACGGACAACAATGGTGAACTCACCTTTGGTTCCGATTGACAGAGATCTCAGTGAAACCTCTGTGACTGCCATGGTAATGCGGATTTGCCTCATTGAGACTCTGAGCGATAATCTTCGAAGGTGCGACCGTGAGACCAGGGCATAAGTATCCTGTATTCAGCTGGGCTCACCGAGGACTTCTGGTAAATTTAATAGGTCCAATCCAGGAACCCGATCTACTGAGTGACCCTCTGGAGCTGGCAGCCGCCAGCAATGGTCATTGTAAGCCGGTAATTCCTGTGATATAAGCAGGAGGAACCATCCAAATGTTCAAACCAAGTACAAACCTGGAATTCATCGCAAGAGACCGTTACACAAAGTGGAGGTTGACCATACCGAGATGGCCCATCACACTCGAAGTCAATGAAGCTTTTCCACTACAGTGACCCCGAGCTACCAACGACCCCAGTTTGCTTCAAAGAACCTTCTTCCCTGAATTATAACCCTACAAGAAACACTCGGTCAGCACTTGTTTGAAATTGAAACCCACCCACGCATGTTTTCGCTCCTGAGAGGGTTGGCTCCTTCCACAAAATTAGCATTCACTCTGCATTTTATAAACTTACCTCAATTATTGCGGAATTTCAAAATAAAAGTTTGGGGCGGGCCTGTAAAAGGGGCGGGAGTTGACTTTGTAAAAGGGGCGGGACCTAAATATATCTTGCGGGGATCACCGATTTCCCCGCAAAACAATCTCATTGATTATCGTTATCTGTTTAGCGCGGAAGGCGCCAAAAGACCTAAATTTGGGGCGGAAACACCGAAATCACCGATATATAAGGGGCGGGAATAAAAGTGCACTTAGACCGCCATATAGCTGGGGTCAAATGGTGGTTGAGAGGAAAGAATTGGGATCAACCCGATCGGATTAGAATCTTATTACATAAACACCCAAAATGAAGGCCTTGCCCCATGTCTTGAACTTTGGCTATATGTCCATCAGCGAGTCAGAGGTCTTCTTTGCCTGCCCCAATATTTTTGGATTTTTTTTGGTGCCATTCGACGACGCTGCTGAAGACCTGAGTTGCCGAGTATTTGTCACATTGGTGTCACGTCACGCTGAGCGTCGAGCTACCACAGCAATTCAAGGACAATTTTTGGAAATCTGAATAGACAGATCGTTCCCGGTAAGCACTAAAACGAGTTCCGCACCAAAAGAGCAGTCAGTACCCAAGCTCGCCTTTCTGACTGTTCCCATCATTGATCTGCTGATATGACTGTTTTTTGCTTGCGTGTTATAGCTATTCTCATTTGAAGGTGAGCTTGGGACCCAACTGGTTTCACGAGTCTAGTCTTCAGCTATTTACACCGTCACATTCGGATTGATTGTACCATCAAATGTAACTTTTTTTTTTTTTTTCTGTTCCCATTTTTGCAAGCCAGAGTGGAGCAATGCCATATCTTGCTTATAGTATGGAATTAGGTTTCATGTGAACCAAAACTAAGCCAATTCAGATGGTTTTCATTTAAGTTGAATATTCTCCTAATCTGATACTCTGCTTCAGAATTATATCTGGTGTGTGCACTGAACTGACATCTGATTCAGCTCAGCTTTCCCTAATTCAATCCTTTTGGTTTTGTATTGCACCTCAAGTGCACCAAAACTTAACAGAGAAGTACACACTCCAGGAACAGGAATCTAGCAGTGTTTGGTAGATAATGGTGCTATCAGACAATGGGAAGGAGCTAGAAAGTGGGCAGAATTTGAGAGAAGTATGTGTATCTTAGCCACAAGGGCTATCGGACGACGATGATATTTACTCTGCACCCTCTGGCTCGAACGTTCGCAAAGATTTCAGCATCATCCGCTCTGACCAGATGAAGAAGGACTACCTTCTGCTCGGACCTGCCCGCTTTGTCAATGCAAGTTGCTTCCTTCTCTATCACTCCTGATGTCTCACAAACTCGTTCAGCACGACTGCAACAAGAACTATCATCATCCTCGGTGGAAATACCAATTCACGGACGGGTTAGGAGAGGGTCACGGAATCAGATCTCCAAAGGCAGCGAGATACCAAAATACTGCGCAATTTCAATCAATTCGGCACCAATCCTGAAATTTTAGTACAATTAAAATCCAAAAGAATTCCGACAAATCGAGAAAAAATTATTGCCGCAATAAAAGAAAATGGGCGTGACGCGTGACCGCCGAATTGAACGAAATTGCGCAGTAAAATACTAGGGATCCGCCAAAGCACGGAGTGCTCGCGAAGTGCGTAATCCCAGTCAATGCCGAATTTGTGGCTGAAAACAATGGTTTCGTGTGCCGTTCCGACAAGGCCGAATATTATTGTTTTGGTGAAACCGGGCCGAAATGATGGCTGAATGTCATTGTTTCGGGGAGATGGGGCCGAAACAATATCTTTCGGCCATCAATTCGGCTGAATTCTGTTGTTTCGGTGCACCCGAATATGCAGCTGAAGCCGACCCTTTCAGCTGCCTACAATCCCAACACACCGAAATTGCTACTTTCAGTCAAGCTGAATTTGCTGCTGATCACACAGCTTTAGGCCTTACTTTCAAACATGGAAAATTTGCACCCTAAACTGTTACATTCGGTATGGCAGAAAATGCTGCTGAATCTCACCATTTCGGCAACCAATTTATCTTTGCCGAAACTGTTGTTTTCGATTACCTTTTCAGCTTCATGTATTTTGCCCCCGAAACCATCGTTTCAGCAACATGTTCAGCAGAGCTGACTATTCATTTTTGCCGGTGTGTCAGCCACTGCAACGCACATTTGTCCTTGTTATCCGCCTCACCTTATCTTTCTGCCGGTCACATGGATTAGAGAATAATTGCTCGCTTCGCTCGCAAAAATTACAATACAGCACACGTGATATACCCGTCAGCGTGACGGCAACGTCACAGTTTTGCGACAACACCACTGCATGGAAGAAGCCGACCTCACTGCAACTCCACGCAAAGAGGGGGCGGCCGACTTAGCGTACCTAGTGGAGCAGCTTCGGCACAAGTACCTCCAGGACCCGCTCCAGCACGCCTTTAATTTGAAGGCCGCCGAGGACGATTTCAGTATTACAGGCGATGATCTCGCAGCGACGCTAACCGTTCTCCGGCAAATGGACGAACAGCTCGCGTTCAAGACCCAAGAGCTGGACAATATTGTCGCCGAGCATGAGGACGTTCTCGCTGTAGTGGAGCGAGAGTGGAGGGACGAGGTAGAGGAGGCCCGTGCAGAGGCCAAGGAGCTGCGCGATGTACGTCTCCGACTCTCCGACTTTTTTTTGCTGAGGACCATTTTCAGGTCCTCGCAGGGCGCGAGTCCGAGTGCAAAGATCTCCGTCTCACCATCTCCAACCTCAAGGCCAACGCTGACGAACTGCATTCCAAGTTTGAGGCCGCGCTCGCACACCTCAAAGAGAAGAGCGAGGCCAAGGACGCCGAGACTGAGGCTATGTGCAAGAGTATCGACAAGCTCAGCGAGTACTTTAACGCGCTCCGCATGAACGACGCCTCGGATCGCCTACACGACGACGAGGCCTCCAAGCGCGAGTGCCACGAAGCACTCTCCCCAATCACATCACCCATATCCTCGTTTAGAGAAGAACATCCGGGCGCAGCGGGGCTATAATGCAGTTGAACCGCTCGTAACCCATGCCTCTACTTTATTCACCTCTCGTCTCGCTCTTATTAAAATTATCGTGTCCAAGCCATTTATACCGCTTTTGGACAGTCTCCCGGTCCAAGAGAGTCCACAGATAGCGGGTCAGTAGCTGCAAGCAGCTGCCCAATCACAGAACGGAAACGTTGGGATGTGCGGGTGCACTATAGCGCAAGCGCTATAGCCCATCTTCTCCGGTACAAACCTTGAAGAGATATGATCCCGGCCGGGGCCGGGTGGGGGCGAGGACGTCCCAGTGAAACGAATGTCTTTGTTTCTTTTTTCTTTCTTTATCTGTCGGCCAAAAATGGAGCTGGTGCTGCTTTATGACCAAGATAGTCTTGATACTGATACTGTGACGAAAAAAACAGACGAAAATACATTTTCCCCCTCAACACCTCAAGATGTAGCCCGGGGTAACATGATTGGAGGTGACCGCCCAATAAACCATAGACGTAACCCGGTTTCCCGACGGTGCGAGTTGGCGACCTAGCCGGCGATAAGATGTGATTTAGCCGCCGTCCAAAGAACCCCTATCGCCCACCTCTGCAGCGGTCCAACACTCCAAAGCGAGTCGTCAACTTTAACGACCCGATGTAGCTGCCATATCGGGTGTGCGGGGAGATTGAGAAATGGGCCCTGAACGTCGGACTTGAATACAGCGATGTTCCGACCTAGATTTGCGACTCGAGCATCATGTAAAGCTTGGCCGAAGTCATGCAAGTCGTCGTAGTGGACATGTCCCTCCACCTTGGGAATGCCGTCGTTGAGACCAGAGGATTTATGATCAGTTATGATTCGCAGCTTCTCCTTCTGCCAGACGACAAACATGGGAGACATCCTGCCTTCTCCGTTCAAATGAAGCTTTATATGGCCTCATCTCCACCCGGTAAAATTTCAGAATGATCTTGACGATGCAAACTATTCAACCATCCCGCATACCACCTTTCCATTCTAGAGTAGCCTACTGTTGGCCTCGACATATTTGACGCGTCAATAATCCTCATCATGTCGTCGACCTACAACGTCCTGCGCTCAACCGTCACTCGGGGTCTGGGCCAAAATTTTTGCAAAAAGTACCCAAATCGATGCGTAAGAAGCGGGAAAAAGCTCAAAAAAAATATACTCAAATACTCATGATTTGCCATCAAAACCTCCATATCTTTCTAACCGCTGGTCAGAAAAATCTGAAAAAATCAGATTTCGATCTCCCACCCACATTTAGGGCTAAAATCGACATGATGCACATTATGCGAATCCCGAGGGCCCCTTGGGCAACGGATGGAAGCCGACTGTGTGGACGCGCGTCGTGAACAATGTGCAGGCAGAGATCCCGATGCACACCCTCCAAAGGACAAGGTTGTCTGTCAGAACAAATTGCAATATGTATTTTTTCTCTTTGCTCTATGTGTTTGTGGCAAAATTCAGCGGTACCGGATGGGACAACGACGAAAAGCACGCTACCAACACCGCCGAATACATTGCAGACTTCTTGAAAGTATGTGGTCCGTCTACCTTCCCAGGTACGTATAGATGACACACTATTTGGCCAGGTACATGGTACACGCTGCTTTAGAGCACCTTGCCCGTGGATTTAAAAAAAAAAAAAAAAAAAAAAGAGACCGAAAAAGGCAATTGCTTACAAATAAGATAAGATATCATCGTCATCCTATGGTGCGGGTCACCTAGCTGTCGCTACCCAAAATTAGTGGCCAATTGGCCGGAGATTTTTTTTGGCCCTATACACAGCCACAATCAGCCCAAATTTCCGTTATTTCCCCCGCTTGTGGCCAATTCGACAGCAAGAAAAAAGTTTACCTCCTTCAGTTTTGATTTAAATACAAATCCCTCTTTAGGATCAGCTTGTATCGTCAAAAGAATCACTTTCTAAAGAGCGATAAGAAATAGGGGCAAAACTCGGCCCGGAAAATCTCAAGCACAGGGTAGCGGCAGCTCGGTGACCCGCACCTTAAAGAGCTTCAACCCGATACCAACCCGGTGAACATTCGAAGGCATCCTCGCAAAGAGCCGTGAGCGCATCAGCCCAGTGCGCCACCAACCGAAAATAACTGGGATTTCCAAATATGGAACGGAAGTCAGGGAAAAGGTAGCAGATATGCAGGCCCGGAGATAGGAACAATAGCCTGACACCAGGGTAATACTAGCCATTTTATATAGCAGTAAAATCTCTTCCTATATCCAAGGGACTAGGCTGGGCAAATTGACCGAAGCGTAATGTGGTCAAAAGCAAGGAACTGGCAAGAGCAAATTGTCCCAATGTCAGTGGTATTCATATTGCCGTCGATGAGCAAGGGCGCCCGGGCAATTACCAAGTCAATCTCGCTGTCAAAGTGCCGTGAATTTACCCAGTACAGAATGTGGCCAAAGAACTATGTTGAAGGCAAGCTCTGTCCAAATCCGTGAATGAGTCCCCCATAGACCCTGATAAGGTCCGGGACTGAGCCACCGATGCCGGGATAAATCGGAAGCCACACAGTGGCTCATATGGCTGCGCGCAACCTCTCTAATGCGCTGTCCACCCTTAAAAGAGAATTCCACGATTTCACCCAGGATCACTTCTATGAACTCGACAATTTGCTGAGTCTGGAAGATTTTGGGATAGCAATAGTGAAGGCGGGCCCCAGAAAAAAATTTAACCCTCGACGAACCATATAATATTTCGGCATTTGGGCAGTTCTCAATTTAAACCCTTGGGAAATTTTTGGTTGGTCGTCGTTCAGAAGTGGAATGGGTACAGATTTTTCGGCGGAATAAGGTTCGTAGGCATGGAATGAGTGCTCTGAGGGACTGAGAAAAAAATTAACTGCCGGCAAACCGAGTTGTATAATAAGTATTCCGGTGTGCCTCAGAACATGATTTCTGTCTCAGAGTCCACAATTTTCCATTATGCATTATGAACTCATTCAAAGCCATTTCACGAGTCTGGCCCTCTGAGGCGATAGCCAGCGCGATTCTGAACAAAACTGTCTCTTCAGCTTCCCAAATCGTTAGAATGAAATGAATATAATGAGGACTTTGGGAAGAGAACACCGGAAGCTGAAAGGCTCCGGGTCTCTGTGAGTGAGGTGTTCGGTTGACCACTAACCCACCTAACAGGGATCGAACAGAATGGTCAGTCGGGCAAACGAAAGATGGCTCCCCCAAATACATCTTGGTTAGGCGAATTTCCATACATAAGTAGCGGCAGGACACCCAAATAAATCTTCCCCACTGGCAATTGCAAGGGCCCGTAATATAACACAGAGACGACGACGGTGAAGATGATGAAGATGATGATTTCTATGTTACAGTGTAAGTGGCCTAGGGTTGGTTATGCAGCAGTACCTTCTGTAGTAAGGGGGTAGTACGGTAATAATGAGGGTGCGCGAAGGAACATATTATAAGGACATTTGGTCATTTTTTTGTTCTCAGCGAGCAAAACAATGTGATGTATTCCAAAACGCGTGATTTTGACATCGAGAGAAGGATATCCAGGGACTTTGATGGCAACTTTTGTTGTCCCCCCCCAATCAATTGCACTGGTGTATGTATGGTGCTTTCGAAACCATGAACAACACTACATACTAGTCTAGCTGGTATGACCTCTTCCCCAAAAAAATGTGGAACCCCATCGTTGATGGGTATTATACATCCCCCGGTCTATCATGGTAGCCGAGTGTCGCACTAGCACCACCCTGGAGCTAGCATTCGGCACTCGTCGCAGTTTGTTGAGTCGGACAATACTAACCCCACCCTGGAGCTAGCATTCGGCACTCGCGTTCGTTCGTTCGTGGCACGGGTATCGGGTCGATGACGAGTATGTGCGGTACAGGGAGTTCGTCGGTCCAGTTGAACGCTGGGATGCCTCACAATAAGGACTTTGGGGTACAGGCGTAGCGCGAGAGCAGAAGTTCGAAGCAGCAGCAGGCAGGGGCCAGGGCCGGGGCCCATAACCTGTGAAGGTCGAAGTCGCACCAAAGGTGAGTCGCACCAGGAAAGTGTATTCGGGCGCAGGGACACGAGGGCGGGGGATACAAAGGACTACAGAAATATACTTACAGACGTTGGATACAGGCCCAATATAAGGACGAAGCAGTGCGACGGATAGGGGCGGTAGGTAAGGTAACCGGGTAGTGCGGCGCGCGACGATCCTATTTCCAACAAGTTATGCTGTAGTGTGATTAATTGATTGATTGATTATTCCATTATCCTCACTGCAAGCCATTTTTGGCTTATGTCGGAGTCTAGTGTTACATCAACCGTATCCCTAATTTCTAATCATTTGGCAAATCTTTCTTGATCCTCCAGACTTCTGCATTTAGTTCCCAGACCAAACAAAGTCATCGGCGTGGTGATTGTAGTGTACGACGGCTCACGACGGCTCCCGAGTCGCAATCAGCATGTGATGTGACGCACAGTCACCGAGCAGTGACGGAGCCAGACAAGCAACACTTGAGCAACACCGTGCCGTCACTGCCGTGCCATAATCCACAGCTTTTGAGATTGGTCCCCACACATCATTCCGCATATGGTAAAATCAAAACGTGACCTCCGGAGCTCCGGCATTATATAATCTACTTGTCTTCACGCCTCAGCGGCCCCACCTTAGGGGCCGGTTAGTGGTTATCGGTTAGGGTTAGAGGCTGCTACGGCCCAAATTGCGACTCCGATAATGTATCATAGGTATATATACTCCTTAGAGGTCAATTTAGGATTCTCTGACACCCTGGAGGCGCATTTTGAGCAAAAGAGAGTTCGAAATAGGGGGCCATTCCCAAATGCAGCAATACCAGTTCCTATTGACCAAACTCAGGTAAAAAAAAAAATTGACAGAGTAGAAAGGCAAACAAATTTTTCATTTTTTTTGAGTTCCAGAACACTTTTTACAGCTCCCTGAGCATTTTTGAAGATGTGTGCAGCGCAGAATGGCCGCTGCACAGCCACTGCACAGCCACCCTGGCTATCGGACCGATGACTGGCTCGCCATCCGGCCCGCTCATGCCATGCCCCTTCTGCGTGGTTACAATGTGGTATTCTCACTTCTCTGCTCTTCCCCCCATCCATCTGCAGCCATAGACATGCCTAAGGAGCAAAGCTTGCAGGGCATGGCAGAACAACCTCCAGAAAGCTCACAAAGCCACTGTGGAAGAGGTGCCTGATGAGGATGATATCGGGCAGACCTCCGAGAACAATACTCAGCACAGTGATGACTTCCATGACCATTTTCACTCTGAACTAGATGATGATGACAACTGGACTTCAACCTTTCAAATGCAAAGAAGGCAGCACTGACTGCTGTTGCCGCAGACTCCTCTTCTGTCAACCTGATTTCGTAAACCAAAAGTCTGAACTTGAAGAACTGGTGGAAAGCCATGGTCACATTTGTGTCCCAAGTATCACTGTGAATTGAACTTCATTGAAATGTACTGGGGGGCAGCCAAATACGGTAGGCGGGATGGTCGAGGTTCAATTTTGACGTTTTGACATTTTGATGTTGGTGTTACAGTATTCACCGAAAGTACTGCGCAATTTCGTTCAATTCGGCGGTCACGCATCACGCCCATTTTTTTTTATTGCGGCAATAATTTTTTCTCGATTTGTCGGAATTCTTTTGGATTTTAATTGTACTAAAATTTCAGGATTGATGCCGAATTGATTGAAATTGCGCAGTATATGCGCAATCGGCAGACTGCCTATGCTGTGGAGAATCCTCCTACCAGCCTGCAATAACTTTGTGGAGGCTCACAAAAAGCACGCGAGATACATTACTTACTGGGTGGTAGGGGACATCCATTTACAGTGAGCTCTCAAAGCGTGAGAATGATTTAGCCGAATGCCGGCACCGGCCCGAGACATAAATTTAGAAAACCTTGCTTGAGAATATGAACTTTGACGTATTTAAGCCTCTGTACACAGGAACCATCACTCACAGTGAAGGCTCAGGGGTTTCAGCAATTTTTTGTTTGCCTTTAACAGCAGAAATAAAGATCAGATGCATCATGCCGTCGGTGCCAATGAGATTGAAGGTGTTCAAACTTTGGTAGTGTGCTATCTCTGCTTGAGAATTACTCCATTGTTCTGTTGCCATACCGATCCAGCTATTCGAATCTCGACCAGATCCAGTTTGAGTTCGATCTTTCCGCTGCCGAGATTGATGGCGCCGCGAACGGCAATCTCGGAGTCTGCCTTCGACAGTATTGCCAAGCCGTTGCCGTCGGCTGACAACTACAAATGATTAAAACATGGAATATTAGAAATGTTGTAGTACTGGTCCATTGATTATTGAGTCCGGACTACATTTTGACAACCGAAGAACAGTGTAGAGAGTGTTAGGGGCCAATCTGAATGAGTTCATTTGCCGAGACCAGTTATGGAAACGTCGGATCGAAATGTCAAAATGTCGAAAATTCAACCTCGACCATCCCGCCTACCGTAAGCCAAATTTCGTTATCGCACCTCTGCAAGAACTGCCAACATCGATGAGATAACACTGCCTGCTGTGACCACAAATGTGTGCGTGCATCGGACTGTGTGCATCGGACTGTGTGATAGATGTTACGAGTACTTAAGTAGTTGTTCTTTTAATCCTTGGGATGAGGTTTCTGATAGTCTCTCGTAGACAGACGCTTCAACAAGTACTGATCTCGTACCTCGATTTGTTGAAGTCTGTTATTAAGTGCGGGGGTCCGATCAGAGTAGAAGCTTGTTACATAATGATCGGAGTTTGAACTTTGCCTACTTTGTGTCGTTTTCGCTGTATGGCACCTTTTTCTGTGTTTTGTTCTCTCATCCTCCAACACTGTTTATGTTCGGCTTTTCAAAGACACAAAAGCACAATACCATTGTGGGGTCCAACCCTGATCTCTGAGACTTTTTGGTTGTTCTTGACCATGCTCTGGGACTGTAATTTGGCTGCCTTCCAGCTGAGGGCAAGCACCAACATACAATACTGTTCAATTTCATTCAATTCGGCACGGGTTGTGACCCGTGACCCAAAATACCGATTCGGCACTTCGGCAACCAACAAATTTTGGTGTGACACCTCCAAAAATTCGGCATTCAAGACAAAATTTTTCGAAAATTCTGCCTTTTTTGCACTTCCAAGGGAGATTTGGCCCCAATGTCACGCATTTTACATTCGGCACTGGGCGCCGTGACCCGTGACCGAGACCAAAATTCATCGCGGCACAGGGGGTGCGTGATGCGTGACCGCCGAATTGAATGAAATTGAACAGTACATAAACACTAACATACAGCAAGGGGGTGATCTACCGGATAATGACAGTGATCGCCCCCTGTGCGACGCCCACCCGAGGAAGAGGCGCCTGAAATAGAACGATTGTGCCGGTTAGGCTGGGTGGGCTTCTCGTCGTTTTCATCTTCGCTGATGCTGATGTCAACGGTAGTGCGTGACCCACGGGAACGCTTTGGAGGAGGAGGAAGGAGCTCGTCGTCATGTGGTTTTGGGGAGGAAGGAGCTGATGTACTAAGATCAATGTTCGGGGTAGCAGAACCATCAATAGAAGGGGCAAGGAGGTCGTTATCAAGGCTCAAGAGTGGTTCGCGCGCACGTTTGCGTGTGGATGCAGTCGAAGGGGAAGAACCAGCGGTCAAGGAGGAGCCAGCGGTGGAAGAGGTACTCCAGATTTTCTTCTTCTTAGACTCATAACCAGTCTGCTTACAATGAGCAAAAATGTGGCGAGCACTTTGCTGTAAGCAGGGTTCAAAATGGCATTAAGAAGCATGTGATTCAAAATGGCATTTCGAGTCATGTGGTTCAAAATGCGAATTAAACTATTCAATAGTGTTCAAAATGGCATTATGAAGCATGTGATTCAAAATGGCATTTCGAGGCATGTGCTTCAAAATGCAAATTAAACCATTCAATTGTGTTCAAAATGGCATTACAAAGCATGCGATTCAAAATGGCATTTCGAGGCATGTGCTTCAAAATGGGAATTAAACCATTCAATTGTGTTCAAAATGGCATTACAAAGCATGTGATTCAAAATGGCATTTTGAGGCATGTGCTTCAAAATGGGAATTAAACTATTCAATTTTGTTCAAAATGGCATTACAAAGCATGTGATTCAAAATGGCATTTTGAGGCATGTGCTTCAAAATGGGAATTAAACCATTCAATTGTGTTCAAAATGGCATTACAAAGCATGTGATTCAAAATGGCATTTCGAGGCATGTGGTTCAAAATGTGAATTAAACCATTCAATTGTGTTCAAAATGGCATTATGAAGCATGTGATTCAAAATGCCATTTCAGGGCACAGTAGGGATAAGGGAGCACTAGACATATTTAAGGTTTGAAATGATCCCGCGAGATTTTCGCATTTTGAACCACATGCCCTGAAATGGCATTTTGAATCACATGCTTTGTAATGCCATTTTGAACACAATTGAATGGTTTAATTCCCATTTTGAAGCACATGTCGAAATGCCATTTTGAATCACATGCTTCGTAATGCCATTTTGAACACAATTGAATGGTTTAATTCGCATTTTGAAGCACATGCCTCAAAATGCCATTTTGAATCACATGCTTCATAGTGCCATTTTGAACCCTGTGCCTCACTATTGAATGGTTTAATTCAGCCAAGAGCAGGAGGGATAAGGGGGCACTAGACATATTTAAGGTTTGAATTGATCCTGCACAGCACATGCCTCAAAATGTCATTTTGAATCACATGGTTCGTAATGCCATTTTGAACCCTGTGCCTCACTATCGAATGGTTTAATTCAGCCAAGAGCAGGAGGGATAAAGGAGCACTAGACATATTTAAGGTTTGAAATGTTCCCACGAGATATTCGCATTTTGAGCCACATGCCCCGAAATGGCATTTTGAATCACATGCTTCGTAATGCCATTTTAAACACTATTGAATGGTTTAATTCGCATTTTGAACCACATGCCTCACTCGTGTATTCAGCTCCCTTTTAGCTTTCCAGGTTTCCATGAAGGTGCAAATGAGAGTATGACCTTGAGCAATCCCGAGGAGCAGCTGATATCAGATCCCTTGCCACCAATTTTGTTGTCCACCATTTTTTGCTTGTGGGGAGTTTGTAGCATCAATTTGATCGCCCGCTGCCACCAAAAAGCTCAGCTGCTGTGAGGCAGAGAAGAGAAGAGATCGGCACACCGATGTGAGGGGCATAGAGGGCGTGTAACGCACTGGACAGTGTGGGATAGCTTCGAGTGTAGTTACTTCGGACCCGCCGTGTCTGAGTCAAAAAGGCACAGCCATGACTTGGTGACTCCAAGGTGTAATCACAACATGGACTTCATGGGGAAACTCCAACGAATAGTGTATCCGAAGCGACTCTTAGCCCCCGTTCTCGCTCCCTTCGTCCTCATCATCGCTAATAATTAGCACGCATGCACCCTGAGACGTCGTCGATAACGTCTTAAATGCGCACCGTAGACTCTCGATGTCCCTGAAGTTTTCAGAGAGCAGATCAGACGTCTTTGCAAACATTCTATCGAGCATTAAAGGTCTTACAACAGAGGAGGCAGTAACGGAGACTCACTGGCGCAGTACCTGTAGTATCTTCTCCCTCTCCGCCTTGCTGTGTGTGCTTTCCACTTGTGCCAACAGCGCTTTGATTTGCACGATTGACGCCTCGAGAGCCCTCTGTTTCTCCGCAATTCGATCTTTTCTTCCCGCCAAATTCTCCTCTTGTCTACGCCTTAAGCTTCGGGGTGGGCCATTGTCTATCACGGCTTCACTTTCCTCAATGTTGGCGGGGCAGGGGCCGTCTTGGGTTTCCGCACTGGAAGACTGGGAACCTCGTCCATATACAGGAGGGGTCATAAACTGCCGCTGCTCGACGAGACCAACATCGTTTGGCTTTCCAGGATAACACCTGTTAAGATTTGACCCGGCGGCGCTCACGTCTTCTTTCGCGGGGTTCAAGTTGTGAAAAGCTGTTTCAAAGGACGTTAAGAGCGGAATTTGAGACGTTGAGAAGCAGATGGACTCACCGGGAAACATGAGGAGCGGGGAGCGTGTCACAAGGTCATTAATATATAACACAAGAGCACAGCATTTTTATTGGTGGGGTAAAAACGACGCCGACTCAATGCCAACACTGCCTCCGGCGAGGTAGGGGTTTTACCTCTCGAAAGGTAGTATTGGAGGTACAGGTAGAGGTATGCTGAGCTGGCGCCCAATTTCTTCTCGGTTAAATTTCGTGTAACCTTGTGAGGAGGCGTATTGGATGCCAAAACCTGATTCCAGCACCTCAAAAGAATTGTGGAATTTGTCCTGCAGTCGAAGTAGTGCGGGCGGAGTTTCAACCAATTTTCTCTCAAGTTTGACCTGGCACCCGATTTCTTCTGGGTTAAATTTCCTGTAACTTGGTGACGGAGCGTATTGAAGGCCAACCCTTGATTCCAGCACCAACGGTTTGCCGGAACTTCCCGGAAGGACTCGGATGAAATCTAAGTGATTGCCACTGCCACCGGCAATTTCCCCTTTTAGGAATGACTTCCGACCATGGCAATGTCTGGCTTGTCACTCCCAATCCATTGAGTAGTAAATAATACATGAATTGTCAACGCATAACAGAAGCCATCCGAGAGAAAATATCCCAAGCTGTCTCGGGCGAGCACACAGGGGAACCCAGTGACTCATAACCCTGTGTCGCAATCATGTTGAACTCCTGAGGCACCCAATCCAATGCTGCATTCCAGGTAAGTCTTATATTTCCACACATGGCGATAATGGCGTCCTTAGGAACGGGAATGGCGAAGCACCGCCCGCCGTAATATTCCGGGTGAGCATGGAGTTCATTCGGAGACACTCTGGATGGCATGGACTTGTCACGCTGCCGGCGGATAACGTGCGAGTTCCACAGGTCGGTAAAGTTATCCAGCTCACACTGGATGATCGGGGGCCACAGCCAATTGAAGAGGAGCTTATATGCGCAATTCCCGCCAATGTCATTTTTGTTTTTCATTATTGGCACCACGCAGTGGGCCGCGCGGCGAGCGCCAAGCACCACGCAGTGGGCCTCCGCGGCGAGCGCCAAGCCCAGCGGTCGGGGTCTGGGGTGGAAAACCCCAGCCGTCCGGTCCACGGTTTCAGTGTGGCCCCCCAGCGGGTGGAAGTGCCACGAAGTGGTGCTCCGCCCCAAGCATCAGGGGGTCACACTGAAGTTGTGGTTTCGAAGCGGCAGGAGAGAAAAAGCGAAGCGTGGGAACTTACGTAATTTGGCGGCGTGAGTTTGACCTCCAAAAAAAATGAAGACCATCCACAATAGCAGCTGACCTAGCAATGATGTGGCCTGACCTCGCAAGACGGTGTAATAGACAAATATTTTATTTCGAGGCTAAGCTATATTTTGGGACTCAACAAAAATGCGACAACTACATTGCGCATGTTGCGGTGAGTTGTTTGATTGCCTATGTAACTTTTCCGTGTCCCTCGGGACCGGGAAATGATACATGGGCTATCAACCAATATACCGTATACCCATATCTATTCCAAGTCAGGCGAGTATGGTAGAGCTGCCTGGATCATGTTAGTTCAAGCCATTATACCAAAAATTCCAAGTTTCCCGCACTTTTTGATGATAGATGATGTCCCGCAGATGACGGGAGACACCATCGTGCACGGCACTGGGACGGGTCCGCCGACCTCACATGCAGTTAGAGGATATCTTGAAACTTCCTGGCACATTTTAATTTGAGCAAGACCCCAAAACCGCAAAGCTTGACTCACTTTTGTTTATAATGCTATTTGCAGCGACTTGGCGCTGGTGCTACTGACGTTGACGCGCTCTGCGCTAGGACGGGTATGCGACTGCGCATAAAGCTAGAGGACATTGCAGAGCTGCCCGTCGCATTCGAACTAGGGATTAAACCTAAAACTTGTTGAGCTTGGCTCACTTGTGTGTCCAATGTGATTTCCCAGTCACTCAACGCTGGCGCCACCGACGTTGACATGTTCGCAGAGAGGACGGGTCTTCCAACCCCACAGGAGGCCAGAGGGCATTAAAGAGCTGCCTAGTTCCGTTTATTTTGAGGGATTCGAGGGCAATTGGTTGGGCTGGCCACACCGTTGTCTTGGCTGGTCACCCATACTGATTCGGTGGTGGCACCATCCTTGGCGACATACCACATGCCAGAACAGCTACATGAGCCTTGCGGACAGAATCAGGGGTCGGATCTTCGATAGAGGCAGCGGAAAGATAGTACAATATCATCTTTGGGCGTATGAAGGACTTGAAGTTACTGAGACGGTAGGGGATGGGAGGAATCAAGGCCTAGTGGTTGCAGTGAGCCAATTGGCTGACTGCTGGTGCGACAGTATCTTTAGTTATGCTGTCGATGGTGACCACTGACGAGCACATCGACAGCGAGGACAAGGCGAGGATGATAAATAATGCTCATCCTAAAGGGGAAGTGGTCCGGTGGCAGTGGCAATCACCTTGATTTCATCCGAGTCCTTCCGGCAAACCATAAGCACCTCAAAGAAATTGTGGAATTTGTTCTTCAGTCGAAGTAGCGTGGGCCGAGTTTTAACGGATCTTCTCTCACCGACACATTGTTTGACCTGTGCCCAATTTTTTCTTGGTTAAATTTCTTGTAACTTGGTGACTGGGCGTATTGGATGCCAACCCTTAATCCCAGTGAAAACACCGGCAAGCCACATCAAGCCAGATCAAGCCAGATGTGACCGCTTTTTGCTGGGCATATCTGGCTCGCAAATTGTCTCAGGGCTCGATATGGCTCTTCAATGGCTTGCTCAAAATCGAGCCAGAGAGAACCAGAGCGAACTGCATTTGTGTTACGTCGAGCCACACATTTACATTACACATGTGGCTGTACTAGAGCGCGCTGCCGCTAGCTCCCCGCCTCGCCATCGCGTCCCCGCCTCGCCATCGCGTCCCACCCCACCCGCGTCCGTGAATGACACCGACTCTGAACTGAACAAATTTGACCTCGATGACGGTGACTTTGCGATTTTAGGGCTTAAAATGAGTAAAAAACGCAGAAAACTTGGGTCCGGCAAATGAGACCAGGACCCTCGCTTTCGACCACGGGAGTGGAGGGGTATGGACCAAAATTCCTGTGGCCAGTAACGTCAATAGAGACAAATAAAACACAGAGAAGGCAACCAACCTTGAGTCTGCTGTAGCCAATTTCACTTGCTACCATCGTGGTGGAGAGAAGTGGGCTCAGACTTTCACTTGTGACAAGAACGAGACCAGGACCCTCGCTTTCGACCACGGGAATGGAGCAAAACTTCTGTGGCTTGTAACGTCAGTACAGGGACAAAAAATAAGCAGGAGAAGGCAACCAGCATTGAGACTGCAGCGGCCAATTTTACTTGCCATCACGGTGGTGGAGAGAAGTGGGCTCGGACTTTCACTTGTGACCACAAGAGTGGAAAGAATGAGACCAGGACCCTCGATTTCGACCACAGGAGTGGAACAAAATTTCTGCGACTTGTAACGTCAGTACAGGGACAAAAAATAAGCAGGAGAAAGCAACCAGCCTTGAGACTCCTGCCACCAAATTTACTTGCCACCATCGTGGTGGAGAGAAGTGGGCTCAGACTTTCACTTGCGACCACAAGGGTGGAAAGAACGAGACCAGGACCCTCGCTTTCGACCACAGGAGTGGAACAAAATTTCTGTGACTTGTAACGTCAGTGCAGGGACAAAAAATAAGCAGAAGAATGCAACCAGTGTTGAGACTGCTGCGGCCAAATTTACTTGCCACCATCGTGGTGGAGAGAAGTGGGCTCAGACTTTTGCTTGCGACCACAGGGGTGGAAAGAACAAGACCAGGACCCTCGCTTTCGACCACGGGAATGGAGCAAAATTTCTGTGACTTGTAACGTTAGTACAGGGACACAAAAAAAAAAAAAAAAAACCCAGGAGAGGAGCAACCGAAAGTACGAGCCGCCTTGGAGCAGGAGTGCTCAAGCCAGGAGGTGGAGCACAAAGTGTACAATTTCCTCCCGATACCATTCAGGACGCTGCCATAGTCACCACCCTTGTTCCCCAGGATCCCATTTCAAGCGGTACAGAAGCATTACTGCTGCTTCCCGCTCATTTTTCAAATCCAAACACTGTTATAACAACCATAGGGTCACATTTGCGGAAGGCGATCGCCCGTTTTACGATTTCGAGGAGTCTAGAAAAAGCAGCATCTGAGGACGATTACAAACGCATTCAAGGACAAGCCCAAGAAGAGTGGCTTAAGGTCGGGGGTCTTGTGAGTGACCTTTCTATCCTTGGATTTTCTGTCTCATCAATGCATATTAGCTTGTGGGTCTCGCTGCGTAAGTCGTTTGAATTCCACTTTTGCCCCAGTATAATGCACATCCAGTCTCGAAATAGCGGTGTTTGCATTAACCCCAGACTCCATATTCTCGGCCGAAAAGGTTGCCCGAATCACTGTGTCTGGAGGCTGCATTTCTAGTCATCAAATTCAGTGGAACTTTGGTTCACCGCTCACATCGCAGAGATCTGCGAAGCGCAACAATCTCGGCTTTTGCTCATTTTGTGTTCGGGTATAGTAAGAGTACACAGTATGGTCTCAAGCGACCCGACATCATGATAAATTACGTGTAGCTAGCTAGTCCACATGGTCTGCCATTCTAGGGCATGTGGTTCAAAATGTGAATTAAACCATTCGATAGCGAGGCACAGGGTTCAAAAGGCCATTAGGAAGCATGTGACTCAAAATGCCATTCCAAAGCATGCGACTCAAAATGCCATTCTGGGCCACGGTGGTGATCCTCAGCTCTTGCTCGCACTACCTACATGCAAGCAAGCACCTAACCCTAACCATTCGATAGTGAGGCACAGGTTTCAAAATGCCATTACGAAGCATGTGGCATGTGGTTCGAAATGTGAATTGAACCATTCGATAGCGAGGCACAGGGTTCAAAATGCCATTACAAAGCATGTGACTCAAAATGCCATTCTGGGCCACGGTGGTGATCCTCAGCTCTTGCTCGTGCTACCTACATGCAAGCAAGCACCAAACCCGGGGACCGCCGGCATTGATGCGTGGGACGCGAATTTCTTTGCCATCTCGTGGGCGTCTGCACAAACCACGGGGTTCAAAATGGCATTACGATGCATGTGATTCAAAATGCCATTTCGGGGCATGTGGTTCAAAAATGCGAATTAAACCATTCAATAGTGCTCAAAATAGCATTACAAAGCATGTGATTCAAAATGCCATTCCATGGCATGGGGTTGAATATCTCGTGGGATCAATTCAAACCTTAAATATGTCTAGTGCTCCCTTATCCCTCCTGCTCTCAGCTGAATTAAACCATTCAATAGTGAGGCACAGGGTTCAAAATGGCATTACGATGCATGTGATTCAAAATGCCATTTTGGGGCATGTGGTTCAAAATGTGAATTAAACCATTCAATAGTGTTCAAAATGGCATTACAATGCATGTGATTCAAGATGCCATTTTGGGGCATGTGGTTCAAAATGCGAATTAAACCATTCAATAGTGCTCAAATGGCATTACAAAGCATGTGATTCAAAATGCCATTCCGCGGGATGGGGTTCAAAATGTGAATATCTCGCGGGATCAATTCAAACCTTAAATATGTCTAGTGCTCCCTTATCCCGCCTGCCAAATCCGAGCTCAAAAGTCAATGTTGCAAGCACAATATTAACTGGAATTCAAAGCTGCGGTGGAGTAATTGTTTTATTTTTTATCGCAAATATAAAACTAAAAATGAATACAGAGAAACACATACCGATCCTGTTGAAGTTCAAGATGAGTCGGGAGGCAGCACATGCTTTTCCATCTATGTCGACACCGGTCTCTCTGATAATCCGATGCAGAGTGAGATCTGCAGTCACATTGGCGGGAAAGGCAACTGTTTTTGTCGAAAATGTAAAGTCGGTGGAACACAAAAGGATAAGGCTGCAAATGACGGATACCATGCGCTCTTTGAGGTATGTATTCCTCCCGAGTTCAGAATTCACCACTGAATTCAGCTTATAAGGCAGGTGTCCCTCACTCGAAAGCGCAGATTCTCGAAGAACTGCAGAAACAGGTCAAACTTGCGTGCGCTGGTGTCAGCAAAACCCGTGAAAGCATCCCAGACGGACACTGGAGTCAAGGACACATATACACAGTTTTGGATTGACGGGCTCATCACTCGATTCCAGCAGATGAAGAAGGACGAACCAGATCGCTCTATCGAGGAGATCCAAGAAGAGCTTATTCAGTGGACGGTCGAAAACCGAGATAAACTTTACAGTCCATTCTTGACCATGAAAGGTGTGCTTGCCGTTGAATCTAGATTGTCTATTCACTTCTAGTAGGTTTCGATCCCGCAGTCGACACTCCTATCGAGATTCTGCACACAATATTGCTCGGAATCATCAAGTACATTTGGCACGTTACACACAGTCCGTGGTCTACAGAAGCGAAGCTGACATATGCCACTCGCCTTCAATCTGCAAACACGGACGGTCTCTCCATTCATGCGATTCGATCCGCCTATATTATGCAATATGCCGGGTCCCTGATTGGGCGCCAATTCAAAACAATTGCACAGACCAACATCTTCCACCTCGGAGGGCTTGTTAGTGACGACCAGTTTATGGCGTGGAAGGCTGCCGGTGAGCTTGCCGCGCTCATGTGGGTGACTGAAATACGTGATCTTGCTGAATATCGTGTACATATTATCTCAAAATTCCACCGCACTGGCTGATCTGCCTACAGGAAGATCTTAAAGTTGCCGTCGCAAATGTCCTTGACGTATTTGCAACCATTGATCCTTCAAAAAATCATCACCACGATTAAATATCATCTGTTGGTCCATGCCGACACTGATGTCGTCCGGTTTGGCCCGCTGATCGGGCTTGCTACGGAGGGTTTTGAATCCTACAACGGGGTATTCCGATTTTGCTCTATCCTGTCTAATCACCTTGCACCGAGCCGAGACATTGCCATACAGTTGGCCGACCAGGAGGGCTTAAAGCACCGTCTCACTGGCGGATTTTGGCCTTCGGGTGCTGACCAAAAATGGACGCGAGCAGGTAGCGGGGTCCGGGATTTCTTGTCGGAACATCCGATTCTACAGAAACTCGTTGGATGGACTGAGAAAAAGTCGGTGAACCATGGTACGACTCACCATACATCCAAATTTTCTGCGACTAATGCCTGTGAAGGGGATATCAGACTTGTCAGCTTGGAACGCGGCCAGAAGGACAGAGTCAGCCATTCGCTTGAGTCTACAAATGCCGCACATGCAGTGAATTATGGGCTGTATCCCCCGAGGTCCGTGTGGAGAAAATGTAAATTTGTTGTCAGCGAGTCACTAGATGAGTGTTTCATCGACTCGTGGGTTTTTTCCAAGTCCCCGATGGCTGAGGTGAGTCGCTCGACCCGTCAAATTGTTTTGTTTTTCAAGTTTATAAAGGACTTGACAATACCTGGCCGAATCATTCTCTTTGACGGTGCTGGAGTTGTATTGGTTGTCTTGGAGCCCTTCCAAGTACTTGCTTTGTGGGATGAGATGTACGGTATGCCGATTCTGGTGCGTCGTGATTCGGAGGTAACATTCTTGATTGTCCCCGCCAAGGTCTTCCAAAATTCTCGAAAAAAGATGTGCTAATTCACTGTGCAGAATATCAAGTTTAAATTCAACGTACAGCATGACTGCCATTCGGCCAACTGCGAAGCGAGTGGGGTGTGGTTGCGTATGCAAGAACGCGTCGAATCTGACCAGATCGAGAAATACATCATCCACGAACCTCTGGATCGTTTCATCATCAACACCCACGCTTTTCATAATGCTCACCTGCTACGTGCGACTCTCCCTCGGCACCTGGTCGCCCCTGTTCCTCTTTTCGCCGACCGTGAGTCCAAACATCATCTCGCGGAAGAACTTCGGGACACCCAAACCAAACGAAAAGCGGCTGCTGCCGCTAAGAAACGGGCCCGTGCGGACGATGATGCCGATGCAGAAGAAGAGGAACCATGGCCACGAAAGAAGCGAAAAGGTGTGGCCAAGGAGAAGAAGAGTGGACCCAGAGCTGCACCAGCTGCATCGATGGTCGCCAACCGGTCCAGGCGACAGGTCAAACCAACTGCAAAGGTGAAGGCAGCGGCGACGGTGGAGAGCGACGAAGAGGAGGAAATTCTGTTTGCTGACTCGGAAGACGATTCAGAAGAGGATAGTATGTACGACCCGGACTCAGGTGATTGTTCAAATTAACACAGCGGTGCACCAGTTATATTTGAATTAAATACGAGTCGCTGTATGTACCCAGATTACACAGTCATGTAGTTACTCTGTGGTGGGACACATGGTGAACACCTGTAAGGACAGCCAACATGCACAGCTGGCACCCAGACACCATCTACCTGGAGCCAGGTTTCAGTTTATCTGGTTACCGCCTGACCATTCCAGCTTCAGGCAACCTGAGGGCACTTTGGCGGTGTAGCACGATTTCCAAACTTCGCAGGTGCACAGACCGGATTTCGGGACTCAACAGCATGGTGGAAAGCGACCACGGAATCAAGAGCAGAGGGATTGAGAAGGGTCTCCATTTACAGACGTGGTGGTTCGCAAGGAGAGATAATTGTGGGTCCTTCGGTGCCGCCAAGTCGTAACGTCACCTGATCTGCACATGATCTGTCAAGACCTGCCGTCATTCTACTCTGCCGTAGTCAGAGAACCCCGGATAATAGGTGAGAAGGCCTGATACAAATCCTGACGAAATTGGCCAAAAATCGTCAGAATGCCTGATCCAAATCCTGACGAAAACGCGCCTGCGGCCGAAAATTTTGGCCTGATGCAAAATCCTGACATTTTGAGCCCGATTTTAGGCCCTGGGCCTGATTCAATGAGGACGAAATCACCAAAATAAATCCTGACGAATTTCCCGATCTGAAACCAGGCCTTCTCACCTATTATCTGGGGTCCTGTAGTCAGACTCCACCAGAAATATATGACAGTCGATATATTTCTGTTCAGTGTTGTCTGTGTTGGCTCTGACCGTGTTAAGCGCATCGCGCTCAATTCTCAGCTGAGCCGGGAGTATGGAGGCGTCTTTCTCCAGAGCTGCCAGCGACGTAGTGCGGAAGGCGCCCGTAATGCACCTGCAGACGGTTCTGTTGATCCTGTCAAGGGGCTTAAAGGTTGCGGTAGGGACCATTCCGGTCATTTTCAGCTATTCAGATTCCTCTAGGATGCATTATGGATCTCACCAGCGACCAATCAGCGACCAATCAATGCTTTACATTTTCAAATGCGTGAACCTATTGCTCTCGCCACAATCCTTTTGGATTTTCAAATGCGTGACTTCATTATAATCTATATAAGAATCGAACACCTTTGACTCCGGACATTTTGATTGGCTGTCACACCTTTTGTCTCTGGTCAACTCGCTCCGAGAGCTCCGAATGATATCACCCGCTCCACAGTTCCATCCAAATGTTCAAATTTCCACCGAAATGTTGAGTTTCTATTTATAAATTGGTGAGATGTTGAATAATTAACTCTCGGAACGTAATACTGAACTTCCGTGGTAAATATCGGGCCAATGGACATCAAATGTGCAGACCGAATATTCTTGTGGGCACTGTGAAATTTATTCAGGTGTCAGGGCATTGGGCCACAATACTAATGAGATGAAGCCCCTCATTGAAGGCCTTTGCACGCAGGAACCAGATAACCGTGATCTGGGCTGGATATGTGGGCACTGGGAAATATCTTCAGGTAGGGCATTGGGCTACACTATTAATGAGATGAAGCTCGATAATCGATTATCCGGGCCGGATATGAAGGCACCTGGGATTTTGAGGAAGGAAAAGAACAGGGGAAAAATAGATAAACCGTGGAACCGATGCATTCACGTTCAAGCGTGATGAAGGCAAAATTTATCTCGCTTGTGTACAGCATGAAGGCTAAGCTTTAAGTCGGAAGGTAGATAAAGGATTTGCTCACCAAGATTTAGCCTGTAAATTTCCTTACCATCCGAGTAGTTCAGTTTGTCCACTAGGCCGTAAGAAGTCAACCAGAAGTTGACGACAAGCGGCGTCTTCAGTATCATGCTACTTACTTTCATCCTTTCACTATATAGGAATCCTTGCACGTGAGCTCCGGACTCCGGAAACTTGTGGGGAGTTGTTTGTTCATCGCCGTGTATTCTCTTCCTCTTAACACATGCACTTCCGCTGCCACTATCCCATTTTCGCATGCAGGAGGGGTGTTCCTTACCTCCCTGTTCAGTTTTATCTCTGTCCCACCCCCTGGATGGCCCAGCACCTTGATTCGCTCAACTCGGTGAGTAGAAACTCAGTGCCATCCGCATGCCACCTACGCGCAGGCCCTGCCGCGCCTAAATTGGCTTATATTTCGCCGATATATCTCATACATGGTTGACGCGTGTTGACAGATTTTACAGCCAATGTCGGAACCGAAGGCGGTCAAAATTTTCCTGTTTTGGGATGTTTTCAAAGAACTGTGATTAGCTCAACCAGTTCTGCACCGATTTGGATGAAACCTAGGTAGATCTGTCGGGCTAATTCATGCTCACCTAGTGAGAGAAAGCGATTTATGAAAATAGTTTGAATATGATATACCATGTTCCTTGCAGCTCCCACACAGTTCCTACGACTCCGATTTATTGTTTGAAGAAAGTGAAAATAGCGAAGGTCGAAATTTTTCTAAATCAAATTGATTAGGGTACGTACAACTTTGATGTGCCTTTTCCGTACTAAGTTCTCTCAGTCTCTATGTTCGAGTAACCCTGTGTGCGTGTTTTTTCTTTCTCCCCCAATTTTGCTCAGATCAACTTCAAATAAATTGCAAACTCCTACTAGGTCTTGTTACTCAACATAGAGCTGGTTACGACTCTACACCAGTGCGCGGTATGTGAGTACATGTGAGGGCTTAAAAGTTTGATATCCCTGCAGGGTCATATTAGTCCACCATAGCCTGAAATATTAACACACCTTTGAGCCAGGCTGGCGATACCATGTTGCATCCACATAGATACACAGCTGGCAGAAGGTTGAAATCTTCCACGGCTGAATTCAAAATGATTCTTATGTGACTACCGACCGATGAATTTAGGCGAGTTGGGGTACAGAAGGTGGCATACAGCCAAAAACCCTGCTGCAACTTCCTAATTATGTGTCATTTGGAATCAGTCGAGCTAACGCCCGCTCAGTCCGAGTTGAGTAACCATATTCGGGTTCATCATACTATCAGGCATCAGGTAGCTGGCCACCTTAGCTTTCAGTGTGGATGCTTGTGGCATAGAGCATCAGATCGAGTCCAGATGTTATGGAGTGGATGGGAGGTATCCTACTAATGATTCGAGTACATTCTCCTGAATTTACACCAAGATTTGCTGAATCGACTCATATCAATCCAAGACGCTAATTCCGTCACATTAATGCAACATTATCTGAAGAGTTTAAAAACTGCCAATGATTCACAATTTCCTCCCAACTGTGTTCGTCAGTGCGGTGTAGCTGCCCGAGAGAGGGTGAGGGAAGGAACGGGAGGGGAGATAAATTCGCGCACCCTCTTTTGGGAAATCAGCCGAGGAAGGTGCGTCGACATGCTACGATACTGCCAGACATCGGTTTCAAGGTTCAGGTGCGGCATCTGGAGGCCTGCGAGGGCAGAGTCCAGCTGATTGAGGAAAGGGCCAGCGGGTTCCCATAGGCCACGAACCCAAATCGTGCGGATGCAATTCAAGGACGTGATTGTCGATAGGGTAGGGAGATGCTCGCTCCATCCCTTTTTCATGTCGAGGGAAACACGGAGCATGACGAGATTGTCAAACAAAGAAAGGTTAATCACGGCTTGGCTTTTCTATAACTCATAAGTGGGGAGTCTAGACAAGTGGCGAATGGAAATGCCCACAATGGCGACAAAGTCGAGGACTTCGATATGTCGAAGTATCGGCGCGAGTGTTGGCCCGTTAATAATTTCGGTGGTGGTCCCAATCGATAAGAATCTGAGGGAGGAGAAATCCAAAGGGAGACCGTCCGGGGAAAGCCAGTCGCTGATCTCTGCACAGTGGATGCGGAGAGATTTCATCCGGAAGGGCGTAGAAAACTGGTGAGAGCTGGGATCCAATGTCTCGGGCGATGATTGGTGTTGCATTACTGAAAGGTGTTTCAGAGCAGGCGAGCAGCGACCCAAGATCGGGAGCCAGTTGGCTGGCGCGATAAAGATACACTCGGCGCTCCTGAGGGTCGGCAGGCTGAACAGGTGTTGCAGAAGCACAACCTCGAAGCCGATGACAACAAATATCTTCCGCAGATGTGTGAATGGGTAAGTACACACAGCAGCGAATGTGTCGTAGAGCATGGATGTTGAACTAACAGAAAGAGAGTGGATGTATCGAATGAGGTGTGGGGAACCTCTTAGCGTTGCGTGGCAGCGGGACCACAGACGTGTGTTCTGGGCGGTGGAGGAGGCAGTGATTGAGAGTGATCTGAAGATCCGAGACTGTGCAGCAGACATCCAGGAGCGGGAAACCAAGGCGCAGGCCGCCAAGTCAGAAGGTGATTCGTAGAGTAACACAATGCACTGGTCGAGGAGCTCCGAAAGACCCAAAGGACTTGGGCGGACAGTGACTTCGCCTGCCAGACGACATGTCAGCGGGCTACAGCCTACGAATGACGTGGACGCAGACCTTCTCGGTCAGCGGCTTGGGTTGCGGAAAGCTGTACATTGAAGATTGCGGGGACGGCGGTGGACATGGTGGGGAGTCAGACTGCCACGTCAGTTGGGGACAATCCGCCTATTTTGGAAGCGTAGGAACGTTATGTATCTTGTTATTACTTATTATTATTGTCACGGTTATCAGATGCGTTCCGGAGCACTCTTGACCTTCCGCCGCACTCGTGACATCGCTCTCGCCGGTAACGCAATCCCCGGTCTATCTTGTCAACGGATTATTCGCCCTCGTCCTCCTCGCCATTTATTTCTCATCTTCCCCATCATGATCTCTTCCCGCCCGCTTCTCCCCCTCCGGTGCGCCCCAATTGGGATCCATACTGTAATGCTCAACTTGCCCCCAGGGACGACTCTCCCCCCGTTTCCACACCTCTCAATCACGATGCATGGTTTTTCTTTACGGATTACCCCGATTGAGCATTCGTGTCTTCGCTACTGCAAAGCTAAAAATAGAGGATAAAGACCCCAACTCGGAAATTCGGTCACTTGGACCTGAACAGGTCCCCGATCGTGTTCAGTTCTCGCGCATGCATTGTGCCCTCGGCACCCTCGGGTCGTGCGTCCATCCACTTCATTATATTGGGGAGTATTTTGCTTCCTGTTCGTTCAGAAGTGGAATGAGTGCTGATTTTTTTGTGGAATCATGTTCGTGGGCCTGAAGCGAGTCCTCTGGGAGGCGAACACAAAAATTAGCCACTGGTGAACCAAGTTGTGCAATATATCTATATTTGGGAGTATTTTGCTTCCTGTTGTGGAAAATTGGTACCCATCCCACTTCTGAACGAACAGGAAATAAAATACTCCCAAATATTGAAATATTGAACAACTCGGTTCGCCGGTGGTTAATTTATTTTTTTTCGAGGCGGCCCCCCCCCCTCTACTTGATATCGGCTCGGAACGGTTCCGACACAGGGACAGCACCTCTATTTTTTCATTGACTTTGCAGACCTCCACAATATACAATGAATGGTCAAAAAATTCAAAAAAGGCCATCTGGTGTAGCAGCAGATTGCCTTTCGAATTTCTTCACCCTTCATTGTACATTATTGAGCTCTGCAAGGTCCATGAAAAAAAAAAAAATGGTACTATCTGGCGGCCAGCCGCTACAAATTCTCCCGCCTGCAAACCCTCGGATTCCTCCGGGCATTCCAGAAGAAGGTGCCGGGGAAAACTCCGGCCCAGTGTATTGAGCAGTGTTATCTGCTAAAGAGTGATGGTCTTGACTTTAAAAGACTGGTAAGCCAGCACTTTACACTCTTTGCTTGAACTTACTGGAACCAAAAACCCTCCCTCGCAAAGATTCGGTCTTCGCTTGATGCCGTTGATCGTCAGTGCTATTCGCATGATGCCGTCAGGGTCCAGCACCTGCTGTTGGGGGAACCTCCTTCGACCCATCTTCGTGGACTCTGCGAACGGGCTCACTGTAATGGAGCTATTCCGCATGGCGGAGTGAACGGGATGCAGCCGATAATCCGATTCCTGTCAATATGATCAACCTTCCTTTGAGCGAGAGAGAACACGACCGCAAATAAACTGATTCGACCGTGGGGACCCTCATCGGGGGTAGCTAGGCCCCTCGGGTTCCTCGGGAATGCGACGCCAACGACTGGAAAATTGGGAGAAATATGACTTGCCTTGTGTGTGCGGGAGGGCGGTAGAGGCCAAATGGGCATGCACAGAAAGTGGAGGCGGAGAGGCAGGAGGCGTCAACTGAATATAATATATGCCCACTCCACAGAATGATGAGCATATTGCGAGGGAAGGGACATGTCGCGCTTACAAGTCGCCAAATAAACGCCCGCCTGCAGTCACACTCACTCTCGCTTTCAACCCAGACTCCGGCCGAGGGTGGAGAGGGTAGGGTGGAGAGGACTCAATTTTTTGAGGCTACTCCTATATATGTTCCCCCTCTTCCTTTGCACTGACTGACACTACCGCGGCGCAACAATTAGATTTTTTTTCTTAGCACTACCATTTTACTTTTTAGATAGACGTTCGGACGAGGTTCGAATAGCTCGTCAAGTAGAGTGGCTGGGATCCAGGGCGAAGGCACGAAGGGCTCGCCACGTTCCCTAAATGTATCATATCCGTGGCAATCCAATATATTTCTCGACGAATTATTGCATTGTCCCCTTCCCCGCCTCAAGGTCGCCCCCTTTAATAATGTACTCTCGACGACCATTCGTCGCTCGGACACGCCGGCGGTCGAGTACACCCTTTAGCTCTTTGGCGTTTGCGCGCCCTGAGTATTTCTCCCGCATCTTGAATGCCAGAAAAATGTACATACCCTGTTCGCATTCATCAGGTTCCATATTTGTGGATCATGCGCATCAACCCGTCCCTCGATCGGAACGGTTGTGTAGGTTCTGTATAAAGGAGGTTGAGACGCCGGAACACGCACTAATTTCTTGTGAGTCCTCGGACACACTTGTGGAATTACGCGCGGTCTTCTTCGCATACTCTTCACTGACCTTCCAGACTTACATACGCAACCAAATGCTGGAACCTTCAAACACTGAGTTTCTGAAAGTCATCATTTATCCCAGATCAATGATCGCACTGGTTGCAAAATGTGCGTCTGACGTCCTTCAAATATTCCACGCCGTTCCCGTGTTTCGTTTGGATGCTTGAGTGAGGCTCACCATGTCAACGTGCGAATTTTTACTTTGCTTCTTTGTAGTCTTTTAGCTCTTCCGCGGTGAGTAGGGATCCAAGATTCAGCTGCGTCCGTGTGTTTCGGCTAGAAGGATGCACGGAGGTCCAGGAACAAAGATGTAGCTATATTAGTGCGTGTACATCAGGATAATTCCTGGAAAGCGGCGTTCCTGAGTGGGTCTGTGCCGTGTAATCCTACCTACCTACCTACTTACCCCTCCCCTCCTCTTCAGCGCACGTCGATCCGTCGAACTGGATTACTTTTTTCTTGACCTTTACCTTGGCGTCATTCGCAAATAGATTACTCTGGGGCGTGCTAACCTCCTCCTTCGTGCTCTTATCGCCAGTTCATTTAAGACAGGTGCTCGCATCAGTGCTTCTTTAGGTCCTATGCAAGACCTGGAAGGTCCCACGCGCGAATTACAAGGGAAAGTTCACGTCCTCCGTGTACGTCTTTCACTGCACGCTCGTTCACCTGGCGATGACAGTCAACGGACTAACCATACTGTCCAACACGGTACGTGGACTATCAAAAGTCCACCTGAGGCACCTCTACAAAGCATGTGTCATTCCTGTCATGTCGTACGCCAGCGCTGTGTGGTGGACAGGCAAAAAGCAACACGAGAAAGAGCTGGAACGGGTGCAACGACGCGCACTGCGGTCAATCTATTTGCAGTGTGTTGTGTAGCTTGGAATTGTGCATGAACAGGATGAGTTCCCCTATGAACTGCGACCTGAAATATGATACAGATGCATGTGTATGTACATACCTCGCGTCAATGGATTGACTTCGTGAATACGCTCTCGCTGAACTTTATTTCTGCCAAGATGTAGAATTCAGAGTCCAATTTTCTACCTCGAACAGAGTGAGCCGTCGTTTGTTATGGAGTTGGTAAGCATGAGACAGACCAAGGACACTCGTACGTTCGGTCTTTACCCGTTTGACTACAGTATATATGCCTGAAAAACATTTGTCCTTTGGTAATTTATAAATTACGGGTAGCTGGTTGACTTTGGACATGCCGCAGGGTGTACACCTATGCCGGAGCGAAGCGAAGGCATGTCTTGTTATATTATATTCAGATCCTGGTGTATTCATGTTCAGATGTAGAAGGAATTCAGCGCAAAGTAGCACAAGAAAGAAACAAAGAAAATCGGTGCAGGGGTTTTGTCATTTTTCGAGGTTTCGTCAAGAAAAGTAAGATAATTGGCAGCAATCTGAAAAATTTCACCAATGTAGTCAAGCCGAGATGGCTCGCTTGGCTCTTCCACGATTTCGTCGAGTTTTTTTGTAGAAATCCCGGAACACTCGAGCTCGCGGTGTATGGTAGTGTAGTGGACTGAGACGAAACGGTTGTCTTCAAGGAGATTGAGAAGCTCGTCGAGGAAACAGTTTGGTCTGTGGTGGATGAGACTGATGAGATAGTTGATGTCTAGAACTCGTAGGCGGCCGGTAAGGTTTTCTGAGGCCGCGCGACATCGCCGGTGGTGCGCCACAGACGAAGAACACGGAAGACTGTACTGCGCGAGAACCAAATGCATGCAAGGATTTGTTTGATAGAATTTTTCAGGAACTTAGCAAATTAAGCTGTGCTGGTGGATTACTCAAAAAAGAAAATGGACAGGAATACGGTTGGTCTCTATTTCATGTCTCATTTGCGTGTACAGGTGGTTTGGGCTAATTTTGATGGATTTGTGCAAATTACAATCAGGCATTTATTTAGAGCACCACTGTAAGCTACTAGTGTCCCACTTCTGCGTGCCGAGAGTCATCTTGATGGGCTGCGAAGTAACGGAACGAGGCTCCCGTTGCCGATTATTCAGCATTGTGGGGACTGTCGGTGGGGAAGATGAAACACTTACCGCTTTTAGGCGCCAGTGGCAAAAAAATTGTTTTGTGCTCCCGGCGAGCAGGCCATTCAATACAGACGATGCACTGATGGAAAGGACAGCCGGGATGCAAATTATTGTTTTATGCTCCCCGTGAACAAGCCATTCAATCCAGATGATGCGCTGATGGAAAGGATGCCCGGGATGCAAATTCTAGCACTCGAGATATACAATTGATCCGGCCATTCGTGACTCGGAACGAGGCTCCCGTTGCCGATTATTCAGCATTGAGGTAAGACTCGGAGCAATGAGTAATGTTCTCGCCAAGGATCACTTCCTGGTTCACTCAAGGGTTAGTACTTATTCAGGAATTGTGAGGGCATTGGAAGCGCGGACAAGATGCGCAAAGCCAGGTTGTGCAATGCAATTTGTTCTCCATTAAACGAAGTCTCATGAACTATATTCTCTAGTACATGGATAGCAACTTACTTGGTTCACTTTGCCTACAACTACAAAGACACATAACCCGGCCTTTATGCTGCTCCCCAATTGTCGCTGGTGATTCAAAATCCTGCCTGAAATGTTGCCTTCCTTCTAAAAGTCCGACACCTCCCCGAATATCACCTTCATCGCAATAGAAATTGTGCCCCGAAAAATCTCAGGCCGTTTATGGTGTATGTCAGGGGACTTTGTTCAATTGGCTGTGATGGGATAGCTTAGCGGGCCCACTCTACCGTCTACGGCGGCAGGGGCTGCGTCGGCGTTACTTCCACAAACAGATGGTGGTGGTAACAGATCAACACAGGCAAGGTAATTGAATAAAGTAGTAAGTAGGGGATTGCGCACAAGTTTATGTATGCAGCCGTCACACAGTCTTCACATTAGTCCCTGAAGCACTTTTAAGCACAGCGCGATATCACTAGTTGATTAGGGGTCAGCGATGCAGCCACGAGCCCGGAGAACTGCGTGGCATTCCCAAATTTGGTCGCGAGTCTGAGGAAGGTCCATTGATACCTGTTCATTCAGAAGTGGAATGGGTATGGATTTTTCTGTGGGATCATGTTCATGGGCATGAAGTGAATACTCTGGGCCACGAACACAAAAATTAACCACCGGCGAACCAAGTTGTGCAATATTTCTATATTTGGGAGTATTTAGTATTTTGCTTCCTGTTCATTCAGAAGTGGAATGGGTATGATTTTTTTCGTGGAATCGCGTTCGTGGGCCTGAAAAGAGTCCTCTCAGAGGCGAACAAAAAAATCAACCCTTAAGAGCCTTGCAGATGGACATACCCTTTAAGGGTAGACATACATCGAATGAGAGTGAAAGAGGTCGGTTTCCGCTCCATGAGTGTCTCCCACATCCTCTACCTTCTTCCTTACACATCTAATCTCCTTGTACGTTCTCAGGCCGATATCTGATCGATATCTTCTCGTGGTGCGTGGGCCGCCAACGCATCATAGTCGTTGTCACGCTAACATCTATCTGTAGATACACCAACTGACTGCGCCTATTTTCCGAGGTAGCCCGATACTTGTGCGCTCCTGGTTCTAGTCCTTTCCCTCAGGTACATACGTCCCTTTTTTCATTTTGATGAATCGCAACAATGATAACTCCAGATACAGAACTCACAAACGACATTGTGCTTTGTTGTCGCGTGCGAATGTTTGTTTGACGCCTTCTGATGGTCTGATTCCTCTAGTTGGCGAGTTTTCGTGTTCGTCTTCATCGATGGTGTGCTAAAAATACTGAAGCTTCATTCCAGGCCGACTTGGAGTGTCTGTCGAATCAGGTACGTACTGACTTTTAGACTTAGGCGTCTACGCTCATTCATTCATTGCAGATCAGCCAAACTGTCCAATTACAGCAGATGTAAGTCTTCCCTCGGTCTGGGTTTTATCTGATTCAAGTTACAGATGTGAAGATTACCCGGCGACGATGGCTGTATGTAGACATGTATTTTGGTAGCCTATTAATATATGATTTATTGGGAATTTCGGGTGCCTGCAAGGAGTACGGTATGATAGTACCTGCCCACTTCCATTGAGTACCCTGAAGTACTCAGAACTAGTACCTTGAAGCACTCAGAGGGAGTACCTCGCACTTACATGGAGTACCCCAGAGTACTCGGGCTGAGTACCTCGACGTACTAACATTGAGTGCCTCGGGTACTCAATATGAGAATGGATTCTGCCATTTGGGTACTCAGGCTGAGTACTCCAGGTACTCAATTAGGGTGCTCAAAGGTACTTGTTCCGAGTACTTTCAGGGTACAGATTTTATAGTAGGAAAGGAACCAGAGGGTTGTACCTGCAGTCGGTGAGCTGGGCCCGGGGGTGATTTTGGGGGTCAATTCAATTTACCGGCATCTAGGGATGTTCAAATGACCTAGATTTTTGTGAGGGAAGACTTTTATGCATTCTAAAAGTTGTGATAGAGTGGCAATCTTCAGTATCTTAGTTTATCATGCTGGCAATGACATTGACACAATGGCAATACACTGCAATCAGGAAATATTGTGACATTTGAATTCACTGCTGAACTCTTTGCAAATCTGACTCTATCACATCTTTCAAAATGTAGCAAAGCCTTACCTAACAAAAATCCACATTATTTGAACGTTTCTGGATGCCTTACAAACTGCATTCATCCATGAAAAGGCCCTTCAAACCACTTTCTCTGAATATGCAATATTTTTACAACTTTCTTCCTATCACTAATTCCGCATAGATTAGCCGAGGATTTCTATATTGGTTTTATGAGAATGGGTGCAAAACCCACTGTTAGGAATTCTGTAAAAACATCCCAAAACAGAACATTCTCGATCCGCGCCTTCGGTACTGCCAATTTCTGTAATGCGGCCGCAGATTGTGTATAGATACCATGATTTAAAGGCATTGAGGAATACAATTCTATTCAACTCTCCGCTCTATACTAGATTTGAGCTACGAGGTACGCGGCTTATACGGGGACGTGGGGCCTTCTGGGACACTTGTCAGTCCATTGTATAAAAAAACTAGCTCAATCGCACCACTGTATCAAATGTCCTGCACAAAAATCCGACATTTTCCGAATAACGCAATCTTAGTCATCCAACAAAATTTCGAACATGCAGGGCCCTCCGGAATCACAATGCAAATCTACTGGCTATGACCAAAAGTAACCGGAAATTTGATTTTAAGGGCTTCCGTTTCAAACTTTTGCATTCTTGTGGCCAGATTCTCAATCTATGGTTAATTTGGCATGGATTAGTACACTTGGACCTGAGGTGCAATCTTTCAGACCTAATATATTATCAAATTTCGAAATTGTATGACCAAAGGTAACTGGAATACTGTAGGTGCTTTTCGGCAGAATATGGCAATCATTTGGCAGATTCTCTCTCCGCAATTCGAAGGGGAACACGCCTTCACATGTGCAAGCAAAAATATCAGCTACTGCACTGTTTTTGTTGTGAAAATGGGGATCCAAATCAATTTTTGATCAAGGTGGTGATTGTTTCCCTCTTTTTATTTATTCATGGAGCCATGTAGAAAGCACATAAACCCCCTAAATTTTGGGTGCATATTTTTATAGGTCCACACTTAATCATCAGCTCTTGATGTACCCAGAAATACCATCAAGACAATCAGAAGGAGGGAAACATCATCAATCGAAAATCAATTTAGAAATTTCATAATATATTAGATGTGAGAGGTTCCACCTCAGGTCCAGATGTGTTCATCTACGCCGAATTAATCATAGATTGATAAATTGACCACAGAAATGCGAAAAGTTTGAGACAGAAACTCTCAAAACCAAATTTCCGGTCACTTTTGGTCACAAAGAGTATTGGCTATATTTTCAGGGTGAGAACTAAGCTTGTAGTAGCCGTTCTGGTGAAAACGTCAAAATTCGATGAAAAATCACCCGCACCTTAAGTTCCGCCCTTAGCTGTAAACCCCATGATAAATCAGCCTTGGGGCTTTTGAACTGCCACTATACCTGTGTGATGTAAGTCATTGCTGGCGCTCGACTTTCATCGCAGACCTAGACAAAAGTATCAGCGGATCAAAAATAGCCAGACGACTGACGGAAATACAATTTCTTGCGGTTCTCGACGACATCTGGCCAGCCAGCAATTCTGCCCTGGGTATCCCGTAAGAGTGTTGAAATCAATCGAGTTTAAACTGGAGTTTACACAAGGCTAATCGTCGAGTAAGCAAGATATAATCCGATTCCTTCCACTCCTCCTCACGCTCTTCCCCCTGAGGTTGTAAACCCTCAACGGTTGTAAAAGAGTACGCTCCTCTCCACCCCTGCGGTCTAAGCGAGAGTCGTAGCAGTGAGTAGCTCCCACTTTTTCACTCCTCACGCTCTTCCCCTGCGGTTGTAAATCCTCAATGGTTGTAAAAGAGTACGCTCCTCTCCACCCCTGCGGTCTGAGCGAGAGTCGTAGCAGTGAGCCACTCACCTTTTTTATCACACTGCATGGTGAGTTTCTGATTTATGCATCGACTTAGTGCCGTTCAGAATTTCAACAATTTACAGCGCGGTTCCACGACACCCCCGATTTTCTATATAAACTCCCTGGCAGGCAGTGGTTACCCCTTACTGGTCTTTCCCACTGCCTTGCCAGGTGAGTCGTTTTTGAGTATTGTACAATATTCCTCCTTATCGTTCCATCTGGACAGCGTAGCGCATTTTCTCGTTACCCACCCTACATATCATGTTTCACACACAGACACTCCTACTTTACACTGGTGGATAGCGGGGATTTTTGCCTGGGGGGAGAGAACTCCCCCCGTACTCCAGGACTACACTGGAGGTCAGGCCCCACAGGGTTCTAACCGCACGTCCTGCCTATTCAATGGCCGGCCAGTCCATGTAATGTACTCGCTCTCGTGTATTTCCCGTCCCTATAGTTTTGCGTAGTTACGCCATCCAGAAACGGCACATAGACACTGGGCCGCTCTCCCCCGGGGAGCGGTTGATTTGGCTAAACCGCTTGCGTTTACTTCCCTCAAGTCGCAGCTCTGCTCGAGACGATTGGACGTATTCCATGAGCAGAACCCGTGGCAGCATCCATTAGCCCGAAGCCGAGCAGCAATCCATTAACAATGTTGATCTCTTCCAAACAATGGGACCTACGTATATTCCCGAAAGCCGAAGCGGGGCGGGAATGACTGTCCGAAAACGTATATAAGGGCTCGGTTTTGCAGGACATTCAGCATCTCGCACTGCTTCATGTCTGTGCCATTCTGTGCAAGCACAGCATGTCCATTGGCACAAGGTGTACAAAAGGCCAACACCTCCCACTTTTCACCCAGCTCTCCACCCTTGTGGTCGAAAGCGGGAGTCTGGGTCGAAAGAGAGAGTGGGAAGCATGGCTCCAACTACACCATCATTTCATATTTGTAAGTCAACACCTCATGCAGTCAGTGCATTAGTAATGTCTGTTTAATTTTAGTGGACCACATCACCCGACCTTAGCATCCTTTCCCACTCTCCACCCGGCTCTCCACCCTTGTGGTCGAAAGCGGGAGTCTGAGTCGAAAGAGAGAGTGGGGAGTATGGCTCCGACTGCACCATCATTTCTGATTTGTAAGTCAACAGCTCCTCGTGCAGTACAGTGCTGATGTCTGTTCAATTTCAGTGGAATTTCAGTGGACCACATCGCCCGACCTTAGCATCCCTTCCCACCCTCCACCCGGCTCTCCATCCTTGTGGTTGAAAGCGGGAGTCTGGGTCGAAAGAGAGAGTGGGAAGCATGGCTCCAACTGCAACCATCATCTCGGATCTGTAAGTCAACACCTCCTCGTGCAGTCAGTGCTAATGTCTGTTTAATTTCAGTGGAATTTCAGTGGACCCCATTGCCTGACCTTAGCATCCCTTCCCACTCTCCACCCAGCTCTCCACCCTTGTGGTTGAAAGCGGGAGTCTGGGTCGAAAGAGAGAGTGGGAAGCATGGCTCCAACTGCACCGTCATTTCGGATTTGTAGGTCAACACCTCCTTGTGCAGTCAGTGCTAATGTCTGTTTAATTTCAGTGGACCACATTGCCCAACCTTAGAATTCTTTCCCACTTCCCACCCGGCTCTCCACCCTTGTGGTCGAAAGCGGGAGTCTGGTCAAAAGAGAGAGTGGGAAGCATGGCTCCAACTGCACCATCATTTCCGGTTTGCAAGTCAACACCTCCTTGTGCAGTACAGTGCTAATTTCTGTTTAATTTCAGTGGAGGGAAATTAACCACCGCCGAAGCAAGTTGCACAATATTTGCTGTGTTTGGCCTTGCTTGCTCACAATTTTACGTCTTCGAGCCGCAGGAGTGGAATGCCCACCAATGTTTTGGTTGAATCAAGGGTGTTTTGATTACCAGTCCATGTCTGGGCTTGTAGTTTAACAACCGGAGCAGCAGGGGGGAAAACTGAAGAGACAGGTCCCTTGTAAGGACTGTAATTTACCTGTATTTTACATGGTAAATTTGGCGTGTAATTTACCAGACCATTTAATAGCCAGCACTATCTAAGCCGACATATGTTAGTAAGAATGAGCATATCATCAGCCAAAGGATCAGCTTATGTAAGGGGAACATTCATTGAATAAATAATGATACTCCAAGCTTCCCGACTTTTGTGGGCAAAAGATATTACAGCTCTTTGCGGAACATAGGGCGCGGCCCAATTTTTTTTTTTTTTTGTAAGTTTTCCAGGGATTCCTGATTGTAAGCCCAATTCTCATCCGTTTGCCTTGAAAGCAGGCTCATTCGATTCGGAGAGGGCACCTCGTGGCCCGATTTTTTCTAACTACCTCAAGATCATTTGGTGGGTCAAATTTGGGTGTTTTTGGCTGTACAAGAGCAGATTAGCTCTCACAGTACTAATAATGCTCGGATTAACCTAGATTTTTTATACGATGTACTTTGCTGTATTTCAAAGGGCATCTTGTACCACAAATCTAGGTCAATCCGGGTGGTATTGCTGCGTTCTGCTCTCAGACAGCCGCAAACACCGAATTTTGACCCAGTAAATCATTTGGGGTTCTACAACCCAGGTCTAAGATGCTAAGTCCTCCGCACTTTCATTGCGGATCTAATGAGCCTATTCCCGAGCGAAAGGTTGAGAATTGAGCTCACGGCAGCCGTTCTCGTGAAAACTTGCGAAAAACAGAAAAAAACAGGCCACGCCCTCAGTTCCCCAAAGGGCTGTAAACAGGCGCAATTTCAACTCCGGCTTGTGAATGCCGAAATCTGCCCCTACTTGAAAGGTTTTGTGCAGTTGAAGTCATAGTTGTATTTCGTCCAAAAGTATAACAGTGTACTGAATTGTAAATGTATGAAATAATTGAGCCTAGAAAATCCAGTGCTCTTTTAAAATTCAATGAGTTCGGATTTGCATGTGACGGATAAAAAGTAGCAGTCCAATCCATGGTGCGATTTTATTTTAGGCGCAGGCCGCGGTGTGACACATGTACTCGTCTTGGGCGGAAGTGTGAATACGACCTACACCTACGACGCCGCGGGCCAGGGAAAACGCCCAAAAAATCACGAAAAGTTAAATCATCTTACTATGTGCTTTGAAGCTGGGGTGCAACGGCTTTGGCTGAAGACTGCGAACCTTATTCGTTCGTCGTATGGTGCCATTCACTTAGTCGATATTTCAGGTCCAATAAAGCTTGGATTTCTTATCCCTCTTGTAGAAACACTCAGTTTGGCAAGGGCAAACTTTTGTCAAGAGTCAAGACGGATTTTCATTTAACTTACAATCGAGGGAGTAATTCTTTTGAGGTCCATCAAATTGGACTCCACCACCCAAGAGGTGGGCGGCCCAAAGAGCCGTAAAATCGACTCATGTTAGCATTCAGTCTCAGTAGTTCTATACGTGTGTTGTTTGTGGACCTGTGTATTTCACGGCGTCTGTTCATCAAAAACAAAATTTAAAAAACACTAACGAGCCCCATATGAAGGATCCGCGACCTAAGCCGTGCTTTAAAATGATATAAACCGAAACCATTTGTTCCGGCGGGTCCAAGGTTCACGATGCGATCAAATTGGCCTGGGCGCGATAGATCCTACCTACACCTACATGACAAGGTGTTGTGCAATTACTTTCCTTCCCCTAGAACTCGGACACCTAAGAAAGAAGTGCCATTAACTTTTCCCTGAGTTATCTGAAGGCAATTCTAATCTGACAGACGTCTTGCACACCTTAAAATGATGCGGAGCGAGTCCTTATTCTATTCAAAAAGACCCAGTGTTCGTCGAGATAAAATAATTTCGTCGGCGATGCGGGGTGTCCGAGTTCTAGGTAACACATTAAATCTTGATTGCTGGCCTCGCCTCGGACGCCCTTCACATCGTAATGGCTCGAAATTTTGTACAATAATTCTTCTGTATAGGTGCTATGGTCTGCATGCAGCACTGGGCCAGGGAAGGCCAGAGGGGCTTGCGTGTTCTTTCGATATTTTTTGGAACATTTGATGAGATCAAATTGGCCTGCCGGCTTGAATTTCGATCTATTGCAATAATTGCAAGATAGCTGGGCTTCTAAATTTTTGCATGGATACTCCTAAGAAATGAACACACCATTTCCGGGCGTTTTCGAGGTAGTATGACATCAGCAGCGGGTTCCAAGGCTCAAAAATACGTTGAATCTAGGGTGATGTTACGAATTGTCCATAGAAAAAAAAACAAGAAAACAGAAGGATGAGTTGAGTACTGCGAAGGGAACTGGATAAGTACAGTAAACCGAACAGTACATTATAGTTGCGCCTACGAGACCACATCAATCGCACGAGAGAGAAGTAGCCAAGGAGCAAAAATGGCGGTTTACTTGCCCATTGCCCTCCCCAAGCCTTGGACATGCCAAATCAGACCTGTAATAAAATGATTGCGGAAGAGTTCGGCAAGTGGTGCTGGCGTGGGAGAACCCATTGTACTGGCGAGCAGCACCATAGGCGCATTTAATTGTACCACCGACGCCGTAGGTATGGATGGTGCGCCGGACAACTCGAACCGATAGAACCTGTACACACCATTTTCCTGAATGGTGCAGTTCAGCTGATGCTGGATGAGTTGCAAGGATTCAGTTCCTCACCTGCCAAAAGCCAAACTGATAGTCGTCGAACTGATCGTGGACGTCGGATCTCATGAGTATGGCATTCTGCACAACATCTCCTTTGGCAATTGGAAGCGTTCAGGATATTCATAGTCCCAGGACTGAGTAAAGTGATTGCCTATGAGTTGAAGCGTAAGATAAATGATGAGGATAGAATAGGACCCTGCCTTGTCCCAGTGCCCCAGCGGATAAATGTGGGCCACTTGCATACCCTTGAAATTAGTTCCCCTGACCCGGATCGGCGCCCTTGTTCCAGTAACTAGACATCGAACGACCCGCTGGCGAATACCGTTGCGGACCATTTTCGACTAATAACATGGGTCTGAATATGCCTAGAGCGCACCAGCGACGAGACAGCGGCGTAGGGTCCCACCAACCCCCGAAGCCATACATGAACGTTTCTCTGCCCCGCGTTGTGGTATGGCATGACAAACTCCATCGTTATGTCGTGAGTTCCCTTCACGAGAAAGGAAGGCCTTTAATATATCCCTGGCTCTGAGTCACTCGCTTCTGATGTTCTGTGGCCGATATGGTGGGAACTGCAAGTCACTGTACTTTTTAGTAAGTACAAGCGACTACTGGGCGGCCCAGTATCCTCTTCTGGGAACAGCGAGTCGCGCCGAATTCGGTTTAAATTTTAAGGCTCATGGTTAGAAGAGCAATCGAACCCATGACCCGTGTCTCTTTGGAGAAGTGACGGGGAGTTGTGAGTGGCGCCGAATTGGAGCCAACCTTCAGCGCCGCCGAGCCGAAGGTCTCTAAGTCCGTTATCTCTCGGGAGAACAAAATCTATCGTCTCTCTCTTTTTTTAAGGGCTTCTGACGGACAGACAGATATTTATAAAGAGGGTAACAATAATAATGGGCACACGCCGCTGACCAGAAAAGCGGAAGTTGGCGAGTGACAGTGGATTGGGGTTCGTTGAGAGATCGCCGCAGAAGCCCGACGGTGGCGTGTGAGGCCGAAGTCGGCAAGAGATATTAGCGCCGGCCGTGTGAGCAATTAGCCTACCGTTCGAGAATCCATGGCGCTGAGCAGTCATGAACGATCGAACTCAACATATCGGACAATCACCGTGGAATATGAGCAAGATCCAATTCAGTACTTACGCAAAGATCTTCTTCAGCGCCGGAGGGGCCGCGGTAGGGATCCCCACCGTAACCGTATAAAACCGTAATACGGTTACGGTTATACGGTTACGGTACCGTACCGTACGACCTCTCAGAGCGATCTTTTACGGTACGGTTGTGACCGTACCGTATACCGTAATGACCCGTATAAATACGGCCGTATACGGGTCTTTACGACCGTAAATTAGCCCGCCACGGCCGAGTTGCATGTTGACGTGTGCACCGCCCCGGTGACGCGTGCATCAAGCCGGACCATCATGTGCTCTCCCTCGCTGCATCTGACGCGTCTCTGATTGAGACTCACGCATCCACGACGCGTCAAGATGCATCAGCCTCAACTGGTACCGTTACTTGCTACATTGTTGGCAAAGACTTTCGTCGGAAATCTCAAGTGATGAACTCTCGAAGCCAACTCGAAGCTTAGACCATCTGGGTTCAAGACTGACTTGGGTTCAACACTGTCGAACATCGAGCTTCGCCGCATCAAGGATCTCACGTGCCTCCCAATTTCGCGCGCTTTATGTCGGCCGATGATTCAACGTATAAAACTCAAGCGCAAAACCCTCGAGAATCTGAAGGCGGCTTGAAAAGCGTAGGTATGGACATCTAGTTCATTATTACATTTTATGTCAATTTATACGACCGTATACGGCCGTAATAACCGTACCGTAACCGTAACCGTACCGTACAAGCCCTTGTGAGAGTGAATACGGTTACGGTTACGGCCGGTTAGAACCCGTAATGACCCGTAATTCTTACGGTCGTAACCGTATACGGTACGGTGGGGATCCCTAGGGCCGCCGCGGAGCCTGTTCGGAGGTTTTCCCTATTGTACCGGGTCGCCGAAAGGGGGAAACACGAACAAGAAATCCAAAAGGGAAAGAGAGGGAGGACAAACCGCGGCAGCCGAACTATCCCTCGGAAAGGTCAGAGCATCCCAGAACAATGGGTTTCGCTGGGTTTCGCTGCTACAATGTTTGTACATTTCCACGTGGATCAGTCTGTTCCCGTACCGGTCACGAGGGCAGATCGGTGGGAACCGGCCGGGTGTTGATGCTTTGGACTTATGGCCGCTGCCGGCCATCAGTGACTCTGATCCGAGATCCCCGATTGTTCCGAGAGCAGATGGCCGTGACGTTAAAGGGCTGTGCAGACCGACATTCTCCCTTCACCACCATGCCATATCCGTAAGGTTTCTTTCGCCCGTCCAATGCACCCTCCAACACTCTATAGATTCGTTCTATCGCAAAGGTCTATCTCGCAAGAAGCGCAATATGTTTCTCTTCTGCTTTGCGGAGTACCCTTTGGTGCTCATGAATGGAGGTGCGCCACAGTGCGTGTAATCTGGCGTCTCCTCACCTCAGTTTCGAGGCTGGAACCTATCGCATCACAGAATGACGATTCAGACATTCTATCGCTGGCTGGACATCATCGATGATCACTACCGGGATCGCAATTTAAATTTTCAGCTGCGAAAAATCAACTTGAGGAGATTTGATGTCCTGCGTTACGTCGTGGATTCTTCCGAAGGTCCCATGCTTCCGCGCGACTCTGTAGAATTTTTGCAACCCGGCGTCTATGGTCCATTCCTAGGTTTTCGCCACTTTGTTTGACATTCTTCCGTTTGACACATTGACTTCGTTTGCAGACGGCCAGCCCTATCGAGGCCAGGTCGGCAATAGTTTTCATCCATCTACGCTCCGGGGACTCGAACAAAGGGCAGGAAGGATGGGGGAAGATATCGGCATGGATCTGAATCGACACGTGAGTTTATTCTTGTGCGCTCAATGTATATTTTTTTCAAGGTTCCCAGAATAAAATGCCCCAGGACGTCAGCGACGCCGTAACCACGCGAGATGGCGGAGTATGCTGTGTCACAGGCCGCGCAGATCTTCCGACCAGTGTTATCTGGGCGTTCCCTCCGTCTCTGGCTTATATGGTACGTACCGCGTTTGGACTTGATAGTGTGAGTTGATCAACAAGCCCATGCACAGTCCTACCAGGAGAGAGATGGCGGCAAAGAAGGATTGTACGAGGCTTACAGAACTGTCGACAATGCTATCACCCTGTGCACCGCATTGATTGAGCCTTTCATGGAGAACATGTTCAGTGTCGACATCGAGGCAAGTACTTGCGCCCCCTCCACAACATGCGCGCTCATGAAGCCCCCAGGATAACAGCCACATCATCACCTTCCTCGACCTACCCACCCGAGTCCCCACTGCGCCGTCGGTCCCGTCCCATCTCCCGCGCCATTGCCCCTCCGCGTCGCTCACGGCCACATTCTGGCACCTCCATTTCAATGGACCCTCCGCGTCCACTTTATCGGCGGCGACGTCAGCTTCGAGCCGCAGGACCCGCATCCGCAGGACTTGATGGACGACCTCGTGGAGGATTGCGCTGACCTCCAGGATGCGAAGTGGCAGTCTGGCATCGGCGCGGAGGTCTTGGCGGAGTTTCTGCAGCAGCAGATGTGCATCAAAAGCGCACATGAGGGATTCGATGACGAGTACGATGACGAATCGGAAGGCAGCGTCGATAGTGGCCAGTCACTGAGCGACTTCGGTGACAATGAGGATGGCGCGACAACCCCCGTATGATAAATCCAAATGTACCTGAACTTTTCTTTCTTTATTTAATTTTTTCGCAATTTTCCCCTTTCGCCGACCCAGGGGTCGGAAAAATCGGCTCGATACTGATGTGAGTGATCGGATACTGAGCGGCCGAGACCCTCACGACGTGGTAATCAACAACAGCATGGTCGTCGACAATGTGGGTCGAATTTGTTTGGGCTTTGAGTATGCCCTCGCCCATGTGATGGCTTCTCCAGAGGCGGCTGGGTGTGTTCGCCCATGCTGCGACGCCATAACCGGGGTTCATGTCTAGGACCTGCATGTGTGCTATCGTGGTTGGGCCGCGCCATGGGCGCTTGAATTGTATGCCTCCGCGGTCGCCGCCTTTTTAAGCTCGCGCACCAGGAGGTGCAATCCGTTCGGCGTTCATCCGATTGCGGATACATTCGCTGATACAGATGCCGGCGGCACTGGCCACGAAAGCAATGCCAACGTCTAAATCAGCGGGCATACACCTCTCCTCCTTGATGCCACGCGCGTCGCAGTATTGGTGGAAATAAGTCGCACCGTATGATTCGCGCCTCGCCTCCGTAGTAGCGAGGAGTAAGACTTGGTAAATTCAGCCTTCTCGGCATCGTTTATATATTTTTGCACCTCGCCGTTGGTCCAAAGCCGTTGATCGTGGTGGAGTCTACCTCAGAATATGCACGCGGGGCCGGTAAAGGTTCGCTTCGAGTTCGTTTCCTGCGCGGGTTTTCCTCGCCTTCTTTGGGAACAGCGACGACTCCACGGTGTGGTGTAGGTCCAATAAAAGTCAGGTAGGTCGGGAGCCATCGGACCCGGGTATGGCGCTAGGTGCTGTCACAGAGTATGTACCAAGTTAAAAGAAATAGCATCGGAAATCGATAGGAAAGGGAACCAAGTGCAGAGGAAACAGAAGGCGCCACGGGCTCATCCATCCGAATTGGTAACGTATCAGTGAATAACTAATCGGTGTAGGGGGGATGGAAGCAGATGCGATGGGCGATTGGCTGCGTCAAAGCGAGTGTCAACGTAAATCGCGATACGCTGATCGAGTGGTTGGCCCGACAACGCGAAGGTTCAGATGGGTGTTCGGGCTGCGTGACTTCGGGAGGGCGCTGAAGCCTGATCGTGACCTTTTTTCCCAAGTGAATCAACAGCGGATGTCTTTGAAATGAGTTGAACAGTAGACATCAGGAAAATCTGAAATTCTATAAAGACTCAAGGGGCATACATTATCCAGGTCTTTGCTTGTCTTCCGTGGTCTATGAAGACATACTGCAAGAAAGCGAGGAGGACACCGACGCAGACATGTCAGATGAGGAAAAATTATCTTGAGGGTCAGATAGCGAGTATTTAGATTAGCAGAAAAATATACATATCCTGGAACCCAGAAAGCAGGATAACATGGTCAGCACCTAGCATGACAGCTGGAGGTCAGCTGTAAAATAACGTAGTGCATCCAGCTGGCAGCCACACAACTACCACATGTAATCACGTTGCGGGGCAGATGGCCGCTGCATGACCAACCCAGCTGTCGGCGACGTGGGGACACTTTGCCGGTGTACCAACGTGCCCACTTTTTCTCTCAGACCACCATGCCCAAATCTGTCCAAGACACAGCACGCTCCAATCGTGTATGAATGCGTTTACAACAGATATGAAAAACTAACTTTCCGGCAGGGCAAGGCCGGCAAGGGCAAGGGGGTCGGCAAGGCCACTGCTGATGACAAGGTCGCAAAAGCGAGCCAAGGCCGCTAAAGCAGCATTTGACAATAAGTCCGAGGACGTCAGGAAATCCATTGGCATGCTGGAACATGGGTGTGTGCCTCTTTGGACCTTGGAGCACATGTAGTCGTGGAGTGAGCGTCGTTTCACGAGTGGGGGAAAGTGCTTCTCGGTGCCTGAGTTCAAGCATTTCTCAACTCCATTTTGAACCCCGTGCCTCACAATGGCATTTTGAACCCTGTGCCTCGCAATGAAATTTTGAACCCCGTGCATCACAATGTCACTTTAAAACCCCATGCCTCACTATGGAACCGACCATCCGGTACATTATAATGTATTTCAGCCGGGATCATTCAGCCGGGATCATTCAGCCGGGATCAGGACGAAAAACAGCAGGAAAGCCTGAAGGTGCGTCAGCTACATACACACCTGCTAACACAAACCTCGCAGCACACTGCACCATAGCGAGGAAAATATTATTCACACCAGCAGCTGAGGCCAATGCTCCTGGGCACATAATATTTTTCCCCAGCAGACGGTCAGACCAGGAATTACAAAGGTGCTGCAATACCTACATTGCCAGTTGAAGTGAAGACGTTTGTCCCTCTGCCTCTGCCCTCGTTGCGTCCAGCCTATGAGAGATTACTTCGAGAGTGAAAGTCTAGCAACGCTGTGGTGCGTACCTCCGAGTCATTTTCATTGTCATTGACATCGCCATCGCCAATGGCCATCGCTCACTGTGTCCGAGGTCCGAGGGTCGTGTTCAGCAGAAATGAGAGCGTACAAAAGATGAATCAGAGTATACCATTTCGGCCTCTTCCTCCTCTTCCTCCTCTTCCTCCATCTCATCCGAGCCCAGGTCACGGTCAAGATCATCGTATGCTAAGTTGTGGATTACTCCACGCAAAGGTAGATTGGAGCCAGCAGGAAGCAACGCAAAGAATCTAAGACGTCGCGAGGGCCAGACAGTCGCACGTTGGAGTCGGTCATCACGCTAGAACGCCCGAGTGATGAGAGAAGAAATGGCAATCATATAAGCGAGGGGCTCATCGTTTAAGACATATGAAGTCAAATTCCGTGCGCCTCAGAGGGCGAAGTAGCCTTGCAGTCCCCTTCCCGGGCACTAGATTCCCGTGACGGTTGCGGACCATAAGTTCTCGGTGCAAAGAAGGCGAAAACCGTGCTCAACAATGGCGGGGATGTGAGAAAATGGCCTGAATGTCGTGCGGGGTATCGTCGGCGGAGAAGATGATTTCCTGGAAGTAACCCTGTTCATCAAGGCGCAGCAGACTGCAACGGCAAGATTAATGGAGTCGCGAAAAATAAAAGGGGGAGAGCAAACCCGTTCGTATCTGGTATCTTGCACTGTCCGCGATTGATACCCTTGGTGAATGGGACAAGAATTCCGACGCAGAGGGTTTGCTTGGCCAACTTGGGCTTCACGCTGCGCTCTCAGGAGACTGACTGGTTGCCAGACGCCTTGCGCTTGCCTTTTCGAGCGCCGGCTCGGTTCAAGTCCGCCTCCTTGTGGGCCTGACGTGAATGATCATGAGTGATGTGAATGCGCGAGGCCTCGGATTTATAGGAACTAGCAGTGTGCCCGTGCTACACCACGGAGAACCACGAAGTCACTCAAAAGTCACTGAGTCGGATATTCGAGTTATAATTATACATATCACTTCAGAACTGGAATACGTTTAGGTCTCACATCATTGAAATTGTTTACCACCTGCGCGCTGGCCACTGGAAGTGCCCTCGCCTTTATCAACCGATTCCTCGAGGGCACAACCATCTGCGGTCTTGTCTTTCTTCGAAGCAGGCTCGTCCGACTTGATGTCAGATCCGAAAAAACCCGTGAATTTTAAAACACGCAGGAGTGCCGGTGTCAACTGAAAAGAGTTGTTAGTTAGCATGGAGTGAAAGAAGAGAGTGGGGATCATCGCACTAATGTTACTAGGACTTTGCTCCGCTGTCGGCACAGAAGGAGCCTGACCGACAATTGTAAACTTCTGGAGATCAACGATGAAATGCTTGACCGTGCGATCGGCGTTGCGTTCAACTCCAGTCAAGAGACACTAGATTAGGACGGATTACCTCTTTCCAGTGACGACTCCAATTATTCCCTGTTCCCCTCTGGTCCGAAGGGGCAAGTGAATTCTCGCCTGCCTTCAAAGTTTAGACGGCGGAAAACGTGCACTCTGAGGACCTACGCTGCGGTTGATACTGAATATCAGCATTGCATTGTGTCGTAGGCGGTGTCGGAAGGCCGTTTGGCAGTGCCTGCGAGTGAAATTAGATTGGTCTATAAGGACAAGATTGAGTTATCCATGCATGTACGTGCGGCATTCAACTGGCAAATGACCTCACTGCATCACCGATGGCATGTCCAAAGAACGTTATTTGGACGAAGAAAAAGAAAAACTAATTAACAGCTCGTGGCGGGGGCCAGAGTCGAACAGGCGTCTCCAGGTTAAACCGAACGGGCAAGCCTTATTTGAAGCGTCCTGCTCCACACCGCCTGCTACTCCGCCTTCCGCTCTCAATGCTATTCCCAAAGAAGCATACTACCGATGGCAAGGAGCAACGGAAAGCTCGATCTCACAACTCACGATTAGTACGCTGTCGATTGGGAGCCTGAGGCTGGCATTCGCAGAATTGCCTGGATTTAAGGGCAGAAGGAATAATGAACGAGTTTCAGAAGCAAAGATTTCTACGGTGAGTAGAGAAAAAAAATGATTGCATGCAATGTACTTGAGGCGGGTCTCGACTCGAACCGCGTCTCCAGCAAGGTTTGATCATGAGCTTGAGCGACGCGAAGAAGTGAGATCAGAAGGACAGACCAATCAAACGCGCCACTAAATTAATTAACCCAACCAAAATATATATAAAACGCAAAGACGTCCAAATGGCATAGACTCGAGTCGAAGCGTTGGAATTACACCGAGCGACCCAGTGACCCAGCCTCTCTGCCTTTAATCCAGCCGAAAAGCACCCGACTCGAAGACTACGATAGAACCGGTGCGCAGAGAATATTGCGTTGAAGCGGTGCGTGCGGGCGGAAGGGAAAGTAGACGTGGTGAGCGTGTCTCCGTAGACAACAGTTTATGTGTGAGCTAGAAAAAAAATTATGTCGCACGAAACAGGAGGCCCCAATCGAACGTATTCAGAGGAGGCTTGAATGGGAAGCACCTTATTCAGCTTTGGGTTCCCGAATGAGTACCCGCCGCAACAATGATGCGCAACGGAGTCCACGGCTCAACGTGACGGGACAGCCAGCCGTTAATGGCATACGGGACGATGGGCAGCCCTAAGCTCACAAGGCTCGCTCTCCTCGAGTGATTACAACGATGTGAGTCGGCGGGCGCGTCTTATCGATATCCCGCTTTCGCGTGGGGCCGGGAACGCCAACAACGAAAAAACTACCCCCACGAGCGTTAGATTAGTGCGCACACGCGTCCCTGCGAGGTAAAGAAGAAGAACGTTGCACTGCGCTGGGGAGGGTTAATATTCGTCGATCCAGGGTTTGTTTGTTTACCATTCGGCTCAGTCACTAGTGGACTAATATTCAATACACGCGCTGGCGGCGGCATCCTCAAGCCCGCCATCCCGACTGTTCCTCGTTGAGGACTTCAACCACCCCTCTGAGAAGCAGGAAGAGTGGGGGGAACATAGGTGGGAGACTGTTCACGGGTGGCAGCAAACTGTTGGAAACATGTATCACGCGGGAGGGCTCGGGACTCAATAGCTTTGGAGCGCATACTAAAATTACCTCAACGTAGTATCTTTACGCCCACTCGAAAAAGGAACAAATGAAAAAAGGCATCTCCTAGGCAGTGATGCGGACGCTACGCGGCGACTGTAATAAGCGCGATGCGAGGAGATCCGCGGTGCTCCCATCCTCCGCCATAACACGTGTATCCTCAAGATCGCGGAGAACTTGGTCAATCTGTTCAGCGGCACCGGACATGTGCGCGACATGCGAGCATGCAGCAAGGAGAGTGGGGGAAGGCAGTGCAGGCACTGGCTTGTTGTTGGCCCGGCAAGCGGCCTCGACATCTGGGTCGACCTTGAATGTCACGCGGCGATCAGGAGGCCCTACGGTTCGCGTGAAGAACGATGGCTTCGCTGCACAGACGTCATAGGTGTTCGGCTGACGCGGGAATATAAAAAACTAAAAATGCACCAGAGAAATTTTTGCTTGCCTCCCCAATTACTTCTTCGAGCCAGAATTTAAGATGGTCGAAAAAAATAGTGTAAATTGGCGGCTATGGTGAAGGTATTGAAATGCTTGTTCACGTTCCCACTAACGAGACTCTCCGCCTTGTCGGTGAGGCCGAACATCTTGAGGATCGCCATAGCGCTGGCGGCATATTCAGCCTTTAAATTATGCCTCAGAAAAAAGCGCTGGAAACTGAAGCAAGCAAGAAAAACTCACCTTGTCACCGTCCTGCGCCGACTCGGAAAAGATATGGGCACATTGAGTATTTGTCACGTTCGCATCAAGGTTCGGATATTTGTCGCAAGAGTCAGAATCGTACGCTCCAGTGAGGACGCAACGGTAGCCGTCGCGGATGAGTGTCTGAAAAAATGAATATCTCACTTGACGTGAACAAACAAGCATACACACATGTCTGCGCGCGTCGGGTTTTGTTGTGGGAGTTTGCATCTCTTTGATGATGCGCTCTCTAACTTGCTCCATGGAAGGGCGGGAGGGGTGGTGGGAGGCTGTTGGCACTGGGCCTCCATCGGAACGAAATTTACGACTGTTGAAACGCATTCAAGCAGCGAAGATGCTTACGACTCACAGACGCGCATTAGATGATTCCGGTAAAAAAGACCCAGTTTGTAGATTGCCGTATATTGTGCTTGAGCCTCGGCCTCAGTCCCAACGCTCACGCCTGGAACAGAGAAACACAACGAAATGTCTCTCACGAGACACTTGTAGGGAATTAGACCGAAAGACTGGCTCTGGTGCTTCCAAAGATCCTGGAAGAGGAAACCGACGACGCGCGCGCCTATAAGATTGTCGGTATATTTTGGAGTCCCGGCTTTGGGCGCCCCAGCTTTGGTAGCTTCAGCCAGAGCAGCTTCTTCCGCACGCAGTATTAACAAAGGCTCTTGCCTTCGTGGTCGAGCTCGGCAGTCGATATGGGTGGGAGTTTGGACATGGGAGCACGACACAAGTGTCACGTTTGTGGTCACTGATGTGACTCAACCCTAACCCAAAACGCCAGTGCGGGTTAGGGTGCATTTCAGGTGAAAGCGAACAATTGGTCATTCCAAGGGCTGGAATTGGCCGAAAACTTGGAATGGCGGGTTTGCCCCGCACGCTTGCCGCACGCCCTTCCTTCCTTTTGAGCTCCGTCCACGATGGGCCGGGGCCATGGGCCGGGCTAGTGATGTTCTGGCTTTGGCTTGGCTTTGGCTCAGGCCTTGGCCTGGCAATGGATTTTTGATCGTTAGCTCTATGCTCATACTTTGGCTTCGAAACAACTCAAACAGTCTATGTGCAACCTAAATGAATGAGGAAGAGGTATATTGCCTCAATGGAAGGCTGGTAAGGGGTTTTTCTACATCTGGAAAACGAGCTGAAGCTGCATACTGTAGCATTTCGTTCAATTCGCGGGGGCCAGTGACGCGTGACACCCGTTCGCGAACTTGGTTTTCGCGAATTGGCTCGGGGGACTGTGACACAGAAAAAAATTCGCGTTTTCACCCGGAGAACCAAGACTTAGGCAGAGCTCACTTCTCACTCAAATAAACACATTCACGCGCCAGCATGTGTTTATGGCCCCAACAGGAAAGCCGCATCAAAGATGGCGCGACATCAATTGAGTGCCATAACTCTTTTCGCGCACCGTTGTCCTCGTCGCAATGGGTGGTCTCCCCGAGTTCCTCAAAGTCCCGGAAGGGACAGAAAAAGCTTTCTCCCCCCCCTCCCCACATGTCTATCTAGAAACTCATCAAGTTCAGGCTTCCACCACTGCACAAAGCCACGGCTTTCCTTAACGACCTCGGGCTCAGCGACGGCAGCAAAGATTCAGTCCAGCCAACATACATTGCACACGGCCTTGCTCGGGCGTACATGAACCCCAACACGTACTGCACAGCACGTCAATTTCACTGGCTTCGGTGACTTGGCGAAGCATTCGCGACAAAGGACCGCCGCCACTTGGGTACGATTGTGAACAAGGACAAAAATCACTGGGTTGGGCTGGCTATTAACCGTGAAGAGGGAGAGCATTTGAATTGAGAATGGCGGCGATGATCGGCGGCGGCAGTGGCGGCGGCAGAGGTCCGGAAATATCCGATGACGATCGGACTTTAAATTTTAGTAGTGTCTCGGGGAAGCCCGCAATCTTATCAGCTCATAATGTCAGCATGTATTGTCATACCGCGTTCAAGGTACCAAGTACTGTAGTATTTCGTTCAATTCGTAAGGCACGTGACTTTTTAATTTTTCCGACAAATCTCCAAAATCCGCTAAAATCGAGAAAAATTTATTGCAAGGGTTTCCGAAAATCGGGTGTGACGCGTGACTTACGAATTGAACGAAATACTACAGTACGTCAAAGCGCAATTAACGCGACTGCTTCTGTCTTCCACCACCATGCCCGTCTTTGCGGCACTTCAAACACACCCAGTTCTGAAGGAGCTGAACCTACAGCAGCTACTGCAATTTATTCGATTAGCTGCTCACGTCAAGAACGACATTCTCCTCTGCCAGCCATTCAGTGTCTCCTCTGAATGCGCGCCTGACGTCCTGCCTCCTTCTATCGCATCTTTCTTGTCGGAGGCCACCAATATACCTCTCAAACATATTGACAGCTGTTTCATCCTATCAAGAAGGGATATTCAGTTGGCGGGTTCCAGAGACTCTGTCAACCTATATTCATATCAACCTATTTCAGGTTGTATTTTTTATTGAAATCAGAATCGGTTCTTGGGAGGGTTCAGTACCATTTTTATTACCTCTGGTGACTCAATGAACCAATCTGTGTGTTTGCCTGCGTTATCCGTCGTATGCAGAGGGTGTTTGCGGCAAGATCCCGTCAACACGTGCGTGGTCCGTGCACATTGTTGATCAACGTAATGCCACTGATGGCAGTTTTGATATTCATTACAAATGCCCACGGGAGCCATAGGATGAAAGGGACGGTTTTTGGATAACTATCAACCTAAGCCGGATAACCTATAAACAAATGGTTTCCAACCTAAGGTTGCTGAAAATCAACCTAGGATGCGGTGTCTTCCAACCTAACTCTGATTGAATGGTAGGATGAATTTCATCCTTCTTGGTCACCCCAGAGCTGGGAACAGACGATTTAAGGCAAAGTTGGGACGCCAGGGCGAGGTCGACGAAAGGAGTTGGGCGGCGCTGGCAGATGTAGGAGGGACGGCAGAAGCACTGACAAGAGGAGCATGCATAGGGTTGGCAGGAAAGGACGGCGATAGTGAGGCAGCGGGGGATATTCCGTATAAGGCGCTCTCTTCGTGTGTCCAGAAGTGCCAGTAGGTCTTGCTTCGGGGATGCAAATCGTTATTCTGGCACTTTACAACGAATTAGGCTGGGCGAGACGATAGAGCGAGTGATACGCACCATGAGGAATCGCCGTCCCGCATTGTCACCTTCTGGCAAAGGCGTATTGGCAGATGGGTCCAGCAGTACGGGCAGATGTTGGTGTCGCTCTGGACGGAGGGGCGGTGCATGGTGGGGAGGGGCTCGCAGCGGGAAGGTTGTGGAAGGAGGAGAGAGACGAGACGGGAGAGAGACGCGCTGGCGAGAATGCTGATGCACATGTCATGTGTCATGTCTTCAATTTCTAACTCCGGTCTTGCCGCCGCCACTGCCGCCGCCGATCCGCGCCGCCATTCTCAAATCCCAAACTTTCACTGAAGAGGAGACAGTAGGCTACTGTGACGGATTCAGGGGCAAAGTTCCGGAAGATTTGCGACGGCACCTTGACTGGTGGTTGTTTGAGCACTTGGGTGTCAAATTTCGATGGACGGACCTACCGATTCAGGAGGAGTTGGTGTTAAATGTGGCAGTCGTGTGGGAAGAAGTCCAGGTTGCTCCCGATCACATCAGTCGTGCGAGCGCCGCGGCAAATCAAACACCGAGGTACTGTACATGGGGAAAAAATCGCATGTTTTGCGGTTTTTTGGCGATTTTGTGACTTCTTTCGCAAGTTCGCGACTGGCCTCGGTGACCCGTGACATTCGCGAATTTGGGGGCCTGTGACGCGTGACACGCGAATTGAACGAAATGCTACAGTAGTGCTGGACAGCGCTGCATAGTGCCATAGTGCTCATAGGTACATCCCCCCTATGCAGCACTATGCAGTTGTGTGTGGTCACTATGCAGCACTATGCAGTGCTATGCAGCGCCACGCCGTTGCTATGGAGCACTATGCAGTACCGGCCGGCCGGCAGCATATAACGGCTTCTTGGCGGCTCTCCTGCTTCCTCGCCCGCACTCAACCAATAATAATAACAATAAAATAATTATATTGACTCTTTGTAAAACAGAGATATACTACGGGCTAAACGACCCAGCAGACACAAAGTCTCACCGTCGCCATATCTCATCTCCGCGTGCGCGCCCTCGCAGTCGAGCTCCTTGCCTGCACTAGATCCTGAATGCATCAGTATCCACGACCGAGGTCCAATATTAGTGTCGCACCTTGGCAGACGTCGGCTCTAAGTACCGGTCGACGCAATATGGATGTTCGCCCGCAGAGGAACGAACCAGTCGCCTACGATTGCGAGGGAAAACATTAAATAATGATATCTCTAGAATGAGTGTGTGTACATACTGCCCGCTGTTGCGCGTGGTGCTGGGGTCTCGACCCGCACACGAGAACTTTCCTTCAATAAATGGATCTGCAGGATGATGGGTTAGCGACGCTAAAGCCAATTAAGCCACGCAAGACAGGACATACCGTTAATACCAATACCCCTTCCCAACCTGCCTACTGAAGAGAGTCGCAATTGGGCGCCGGGGCTAGGTTGATTCGGTGATCAAGCACAGGGCGGGACCGCTGGCAATGGTCGGAAAATCCACAGAACATCCCAAATACTGCCTAAACGCGAGCCCGCTGTACCATCAATGAGTAAACAAAAGTGGTGAATTGGAAGAGATATGGACAAGAAACTAGGTCACAAGCGGCTCACCCTCCTGCCAGACGCTGCCTCCTGCGCATCTCGAACTTCCACAAGAGCTCCTCCTTGACACACGGGTCA